>BMAO01023643.1:0-148893 GCA_019973975.1 Trichonephila clavata
TGTTGTACTTCGTTCAATTTACGTAATTGCTCTTCTTAGATCCTTATGTAGGGACTATTTAAAACTGTTTTCTACTTCACATAGTAAACACTTGGACATTCCTTCTTTAAACAACAATCATTTTATTTTTGAGTTTCAACGGCTTAAACTTTCAATGAAAAATTTACAAGGAGCCTCTATGTTCTCTTCATTGCAATTTATTTCAACCTACGGCTTTCTATGTAAATGTCTGATTATCACATAATACAAGGTAAAATGATAATAAGCGTTACACATAGTTTCTAATACTTTGAATATTATATTGTTTGATAAAGATGTCTTTTGATATCTCTTTCTCTGAATAACATTAACATTTAATCTAACACTTACCTTGATTAATTAATTCATATACTCAGGAACATCAGCTTTCAAGTTCATAGAGTGGCTCGTCGCCAAAAGTTTTCTTATCTTTTGGGGTAAATTAATTCAAACCATGCTAATATCATATATGGCTTCTTTTAAAAATTTGGCAATCATACAATAAGAATCATTCTGTCGTACAATTACTCTTCAAAATAAATTAATTATTTGTAAATATAGCCATTATTTCACTAACTATCGATCTTTTCCCCTTTTATATATTTTGTCTTTTCTTCTCAGTGTGATTCTCCTATAAGTGCCTTTCTTTTAAATTATTATAAAATTTAAATAATGTCTTTAAATAAATTAGAAATCCTTCATTTTCTTCAATGGAATCATTACTGTCACAAAAATAATTTAAGGCAAACATTTATGGGCATGATAGAAATTTACCATTATTCTTGCGGGTGGAAATGATAATTCTTTAAATCATTATTCTACATTTTAAAATAATTTCAAGAGGATAGGACTTTTCTGGCATTAAATATATTTAATTTTATATCAAAATTGCAGTTGTGTTCAACTTGGTTGTAGATGAAATGCTTGAAGAGTTCCATGGGACAATTTAAAATTTCTGGAAGACTTTCTGGAAAGAATATTACAGAATCATTTAAAGTGAAAGAAAAATTAAGAGTCTAGAGTATAATGGATTTGAACATAAAAATCATCACATTTTTCAAGAATCATCAAATATTTTCAAGAAAATTTATTTTAGAAATAAATAAATAAATCATATTGGCATATATGAACTTAAATTATTCATTTTAAAGTCACTCTTCAATAATACCTATGTTTTAAGAGCTTAGACATATGTTTATGAATAATTTCTTTTGCATAATCAGTCTCCTCAAATTCTTTTAAATAAAATGCCTATTGAAAGAGCTTAGACATCTTTGTTGAAACTTCACTAATTAGTTAGGCGGCTTTTCTCTGAAGCCTTTAAATCAAAATTTCAAACTTTCTACACCAAATGTTCGGAAAATGACTTTGATACAATTATTGTGAATCTCACAGAAAATAATGTCTGCAAAATGAATTAAAACACTATTTTTCAAAGTGTCAATAAGAACACACATATCTTATTTAATACTCTTCGAGAAATAATCAGTAAAATTTGCAGTAACGAAGAATAGTGTGATTCTAAATCTTGGTACTAATTTCGAGGGTGAAATGTATCTTACTATGCAGACAGATTATTTTGCATAGAAAGTTTAACAAATACCATCAACAAATTAGAGATAAAGAATTATTGTACTTTTAAAATCATCATAAGCACTCCTTTACAGTTATGTACAATAAATGCTCAAAATTTTTAAACTATCAATAATACAAATTTGAAATCGTTTACAAATGACTGTGAATATATTCAAAAGAAAGTGTTTAAAATACGTGATTGCCTATAGTCTTTATTGATAATTCTTCCAGCTGTAATGAAAAATGCCTTACAGTCGTACTTAATCCTTGCTATTTACAAAAGATTTTCCATTGAATTGTGTTTAAAATGGGTAAAATATTCTTGTTTGAACAAAGCAAATCCACACACTCAAGGGCATATGCTTTCAAACAACACTTAGCCGGAATCAACTGCACGATATTTACAATATCCGTGCGTAATTAAATGTATTTTCAACATGGCGCTGAGTCAACGTATTTAAAGCGGTTTTCTGGTGTCTGAATTTCATTTTCTGATTAAGATTGCACAGTAGCCGATGCCACCCAAATGGCAAGATTTAAAGAGCATGTGTGGGATATGCTTGTGCCGACAATTGCAGCCCATCAACCTCACTGTCTACCAGACCGGAGGGCATTGCTTGAGGTAATATTCCCCAGAATCGATTGATAATTTGATACTCATGCGTAGGCGTACTTAAGGCATCGTCCGGAGACATACTCCACCAGTAACCATCATACTAACCATGTTATACTGTTTGTTGTAAATAGGTTCTTTTTGAAATTTGCTGGGGAGTAAATAGCAATTTTATTAATTATGTCAAACATATTGCATCTTTTGCTCTTTACCTTTGTTTAATAAATAGACTTTACAAACAAGTCAAATTTGTTTGTTCTGTCTCTTTCTTGCCTGAACTTCCATTATCACCAATTTATGGACACGAGTGTATAATAAACTAAATCTTTTGAAATTTAACTGAGAAAGAACTGATGTAACATACTCAGTTGTGTGCTATAGTTTAGTAAATATACAGAAAATTTTCTTTTAATAGAATCAAGAATGAGTCAAATTAGTAACATAATGTTAAGTCATTTCATAATTATTAGAATTTACTTAATGGCAATTATAATTGTTAGTTTATTACATAGACGGTTTTATATGCTAAGGAGAGTCAGTAATATTAATGTATTGATTTGATTTAGGCTTCAAGATTTTACATTATAGTTTCTCAATCATCTTTAAAAATATTTTATTTCTGATGATATTATTTTTCCGAATTTCACAATGATACAAAAATAGCTGTAAAACGTATATAATCGGAATCATTAATATATGAATATATTAGTATCATTCCTCATTTTTATGAAATATATTTTGTATATCCTTATAATGATAGTAATAGCATGCAAAAGCTAGTATATAATAATAGTAATGTATGGATAGCTAAATGACTCAGATGGATATAAGCTTATTCATGAATTCTAATTAGATAACATGAGCACTTCATTAAGATTTACTTATCGATATCTGCTTTCATAAATTAAATGAGCTGTTGTTAAGTGTATCATGAATAGATGAATTGCATTATATTGAAATCCAACTACCGAAATGAAAGCAGTTCAAACAAATAACCATTCTCGGAATGAAATAAACTCAAAGATCAAGGATAATTTCAATTTTATAAAACTCTGCGCTAAAGTGTTTAATTACGAATATTAAATAAAGTTATAGGTTGAATTTAAGTTTAACAGTAAGTATAATTTGGTTGGGAAAACAGTATTCTTTGTTACAATAGTTGTTATGTTTTATTCAATAGATTTATTCAATAATATTACTTTATTTCATGCAAAAGATTTTAAAAAGTATTACAATGAATTTAACGTCCTTCCCTCGTTCTGTTGTTAAATATATGTTTTAAATTTGCTGAATAATTTCTTTTCTTTTCAATTCCTACTATTAGTTCACTCTTTCCTTTTATATATATGGGACGGCGTGCAGGGAAGGTTCGATTTTAATGTTAAAATAAGCACGCAGAGTTAAAATAACCTAATTTATTATATAACACAACTAAACATATTACTATTATACAGGGTTTTAAATAATTGATACACATACTAATTCCGGAAACACGTACTCTTTTCAAACAACGAGAAGTATCGATTTCCTCTGACTGCCTTCAGTTCTAAGCTTTGTGCAATCTCAGTTTTTTTCTGCCCCTTTATAAATAGCGCCTGTCGTATCGCGCAGCTAAACTCCGTGAGTTTCGATTAGTGGTCCATCTCTTACAATAAATCAAAAGAATAAAGAAAACTTGCTCGCTTTCCTACAAGTTCGGCCATCCTGGGAATCACTGACCTCAGAGATTTTACATACCATACAATAAATATGCCCTCTGCAGATATTAATCGGAGATAAAAATTCCAAGATAGACATTCAAATTTAAAAATAAGGATACAACTCTCAAAGTAAAATATTAATATGAAAACAAACACATTAGCCATTATGTTCTTTTAAAAGAATAGAAAACCCTTTTATAAAAATACATCCTCCTTGGTGAGTAAATTTCATTAAATCAGCAGATGAATTTGTTATCTTAAATCTCTTGTGATCACCCACTTTCTCTAATCATATCTATCACTAGGTTTACTTTGCTATTCTATATGGTCCAAAACTTAGGCCTTAATTTCAAACCTGTCCCAAATTGTGTTCTCTGAATGACCACCAAGTCACCCATCTGGTAGTTGGGGCCCTGCTTCCTGTGTTGGATTTTATTCTCTGCCTGTATCTTCACGGATATTTTCTTTGCGTCTTGTCGTAATTGGTTCCTCTGTTCTTGAAATTCCTCCATCATTTCATCCATCAGTAACTCCCTCGGCAGAGTCTTCCTTGTTTCTCATAGTGACGCAATTAATAATTCAAATGGAACCACTTGGTACTACGATTAAATGTATATTTAAAATTCTTTGATTGGTCTACGAGCGAACCACGCAGTAGACTCCTCAATTGACAGCTTGGTCAAAACAGGAATAATAGTTCGGTGTATTCTCTCGACTTGGCCATTCCTCTGGGTACTCCGGTGGCGATTTGCAAATGTTGAATGTTTTCAGTACAATAATCTCCAAAAGCTCCAAGTAAAAGCAGAACCTCTGTCTGTTATTATTCTCTTGGGATTACGAAAGTCTTTTGATGCAATTTTAATTTATCCATCTTCTGGAAGTATAGATCTAACAGGATAAACCAGGTAAATTTTGTAAAAGCATCCACTATTGTGAGAATATGCTGATATTTCTTGTTAGTAGAAGGCAAAGGTCCGATAAAATCGACGTGATAAGTACTTAATGGCACATCCTCTTTAGGAATGGGGTTGAGGAATCCATCCTTTTTTCCACTCTTTTTGTTGGTCAAAATACCTGGCACACAGTTAACAATTACATTTTGCACCTGCTTGCTCAAATTGGGAATGAAAAATTCTTGTTTCACAACTCCTTCAGTCTTGGCAATGGAGAAATGTCCCTTCTCATGTGCTAACTAATTATCTCAGTTTGCATATCTCTTGGTACAACTATCAATTCACGACCTTCAACATATTTGTAAAGTATTTCGTTTTTATCAAAAAAGTCTGAATTGCTGTTTGTTTCAATCGGTGACCTTAGACTCTGAGTGTATTCATCCTCTGTTGTGCCCTTTTTAATCTTGCGGTTAGAGTATCGTTAGTAATTATTGCGACTGGATATCTGCTAAGGGCATCCACATGTTGCATTCTCTGGCCGGAACGATGCACAATTTCATAATCAAACTCTTCCAGCAATAATGCCCATCGCGCTATACGAGTAACCAAATCCTTTTTGTCCATAGTCCTTTGAAACGCTGAGCAATCCGTTATGACTTTTGAAATGATTTCCCATAAGGTAGGTACGAAATTTCTTTAAAGCGTTGACAACAGCAAGAACTTCAAGTTCATAGCTGCTATACTTCTCCTCTGCCGGAGTAGTTTTCTTAGACATGTATTGAACAGGATGCAGTTTTCCATCTTCTGCCTCTTGGAGTAAGACGGCTCCGTAGCCTTGTTGACTTGCGTCCGTGTGCAATTCGGTTGTTTTCCCTGCTGGAAAATACTTAATACTGGACTTTCAGTCAATAATTGCTTGAGCTTTTCAAATGCTTCTATTTGAGGTCGTTCAAAGACAAATCGATTGTCGTTTCTAATTAGATCACTCAAAGGTTTCGCTATTTTAGAGTATGACGGAATAAATTTTCGAAAATAGCCAGTGAGTCCTAAAAAGCTTTGGACTTGTTTGACAGTCGTTGGTACAGGAAACCTCTTGACAGCTATCGTTTTTGCAACTGAAGGGCGCACCGTTCCATTTTCGACAACGTGACCCAAAAATTCCACCTTTCGTTTTAAAAACTGACATTTTTCAAACTTGATCTCCAACCCATATCTGGATGCGACCTCAAACACCTTCTTTAGTTTTTCCAAACCTTCTTTCTCATCTTTAGCTGGAACGATCAAATCGTCCAAATAAATTATTACGATGCCTTTTCGCATGAGTTCCCTAAAAATGCTGTACACATATCTTTGGAATACGCTTGGGCTTGTACTGAGACCAAAAGGTACCTTATTAAATTCGAACTGCCCGTCTGGTACAACAAAGGAGGTGAAATGCTTGCAATCCTCGTTTACGTCGACATGAAAAAACCCATTTTTCAAGTCTAACGTGGAATACACTTTGGCGTCTTGCAGCCTATCCAATACGTCCTCTATCAGTGGCAAGGGGAAGCGATCCTTGACTAGTTTTCGGTTCAGTTTCCTATAGTCAATGCATAGTCTGTCGGTACCGTCTTTCTTCTTGACTAACACGATTGGACTTGCATATTCAGAAGAGCTTGGTCTCACGATTCCCTTATCCAACCATTCGTCGATCTGCTTGTTGACGGTCTGATTCTCCAGAAACGACAAACGGCGTGCTGTTTGGTAAACTGGTATATCATCCTTCAGGATAATTCTCATGGATACATTTGTCGTTTCGGTCTTCTTAGGTGTATAGCTGTTGATTAGTTCAGAGAGTTCCTTTCTTATTCGAGGATTGATAACATGTTTAACTTCGTTTCTTCAGTTCTTGCTTCATAAACCTGTGTATTCACAAACCACACCTTCTCTTCGTGTTTACGGAAATAAACACCTTTTTATCAAAACCAACAAAAGCTTGTTCCAAAATGTCCGATCCTATCACTGCCTGGAACTCCAAATGCAGCGCAGGCACAACATGCCATATTAAGGAATATTTCCCTCCATCCAATTCGATTTCTCGTTGGAACGATCCTTTTGTTTTGACTTCGTACTTTCCCAATCCAGATAACACGACAATGTCCTTCGAGAGCTTCGATTGCTCGATGATTCCTTTGCTTACATCTTCACGAATGAGCGAAACTGAGCTTCCAGTGTCGATTAGAGCCTCAAAAGTCTTGTTTCCGATGGTTATTTCCCTGGTCTTAATTCTGTCTTGCTGAATTCGAGAACAGATCTGGACCGGAGAGCTTGAAGATTTATTGATTTTCGTACCCTTGTTTGCGCTTTGTACAATCTACGGCATAGTGACCTGGTCCCCTGCAGTAACTACATGTTACCTGTTTAACTCTTTTATCGTAAGTTCTCGTCGATTGAAAGCATTTTCTATCATTCCAATTATTTCCAAGGTGAAAACGTTCTTGCCTTTGAGAACAATTATCGTTATTGTTCGATCTCTTAGCAAATGAGTTTAACTGCTTTGGCCCTATAGTTCTTCGACGTCCTCATAATCTTCAAATTTTTTCGTAGCTCAATAGATGAGTTAATAGTAGACCATTCGTCCAAAAGTGTTCCTGAAAATCATACGGCTCCTCTTCTTCATTTGATCGGCTATGATTAATTCTCGTAATTGGTCGTAGGTGTTAACTTTTAAGCCCAATCCATCCATCAAAATACGTCTGTAATTCGTGTTGAAAATCTTGCATGTTCGTTCATCGACTTTTGGTGAAACAAAAATAACTGACGAAATTTTTCCGGAGATAATTTAAATTTTGTAAGAGTAAATCCTTTACATGATCGTAATCATTACACTTATCAGTTGGTTCTCTTGCATCAGATGGGCAATTTCGACGGTATTAAACCTATAAGTTTGAACCCAATCTTTTTTCGGTAAGAAAGTTAGTTCTGCATGACGCTCAAATAAGGTAAGATTCAAACCAATATCTTCCTTCATATTAAACTTATGAAAAGTTTCGTGAAACAGTTTATTCGATGCTTGAACGTTTTCGGTGTTATTCGGCATACCGGCAGTCTGTTGCGCTTGTATTCGCAACTTCTCTAATTCGTACTCTCGTCTTTCTCTCTCATCCTTTCGCATATCCTCTCTCTCTCTCTCAGCCCTTTCTCTCTCTTCTCTTTCTGTACGTTCCTCCACTATGCTATCAAGCATCTTTTTAACATCGTCTTCAACGTAATCTGGGCTTTTTACGATCAGCTCCTTTAACTTCAATTTTGTGATACCTGCTTCGATAGTAAGATCCAAATCCTCGGCGAGTGACACCAAATCCTCTTTCCTTTTCGCGAGTAAGAATGCCATTTTTATACTCAGAATGGTGACCCAGAGAACAACTTAAATTTTTACCCAAGTTAAATGAGACAAAACCATTAAAATGACACGCAAAAAGTTTACTCACTTAAAAAGAAACAAAAGATAATTTAAATAAGATGCAATTATCAATTATAAACAATTATAGACAAAAATGGACTTTTTAAAGAATTCCCGGAACTTAAATCCTTTTACAAAACACAACAGTATTACAGTTAATATCAATTTTATTTTTTATTAAAAAAAACAACGCGTTCCTCTCATTTATCAAAAATAGATTACTAAGAAAAAACACGGAAAGTACTCAGTTATTAATCCAAAACTAAAAGAACATCAAATATCTATGTCTGCAATTAAACCAATAATAGTACCTAGTACTTCAAAATTCAATTTCAGATTCACAGAACAGGAAATATACACACAAAAAATCATTCATTTATATAATTTTCGCCTATTACCAACTCAATACAAAAAAAAAAGGATACTAGCACAATTCAATGTAATTCTGAAGACACTTTAAGTTGACCTCAATGACACAGGAAATCTTGTTTCGTGTTGATAACTCGCAATTCGATGCAGTTCCAAAGGTTCTCCCGTCAGTGTTGACCTTAATGATCAAGGTAATCTCGTTCAATTCGTTCAGTATCTCGTTGAGTCGCTGGGATTCCAGTTTTGGTTGACTGTAGCTGACGTGGAAATTCGCCAAGATTCCGTGTTTCTAACCAAGTCAATGGACCCCTTCCACCTGTAGACTGTTCTCGCTGAAGTATTTCCGTATCGCTCGTAAGACTTCCGTATCGCTCGTAAAATTTCTTATCCAGCTGAAGGCTTCACCGGGTCTCTATTCGATGCAAGGCAAGGTCTATTTACCGCTCAGGAAATCAAAAATCGATGAGGAGGCAAAACTTTTAAAAAATGCTCTTAGATAAAACTTTGAATAGTTTAAAAATTCTCGGTCAAACCAACAATTTGTGGGACGGCGTCTAGGGGAAGGTTCGATTTTAATGTTAAAATAAGCACGCAGAGTTAAAATAACCTAATTTATTAATAACACAACTAAAACAATTACTATTTACAAGGGGTTTTAAATAATTCGAGATAGCACCATACTAATTCCGAAAACACGTACTCTTTCTCAAAACAACGGAGAGACCGATTTCCTCTGATTTGCCTTCGTTTAAGCTTTGGTGCAATTCTCAGTTTTTCTTTTCTGCCCCCTTTATAAATACATGACCTCATCGTATCGCGCAGCTAAAACTCACGTGGTTTCGATTAGTGGTGCCATCTCTTACAATAAAAATCAAAAGAAGTAAAAGAAAACTTGCACTCCTTTCCTACACATACATAATAATATATATATATATATATAATATATATATATTACTATTGAAATTATATATATATATATATAAAATTTATATATATATATATATCTTGTTCAAATTTTCAATAGTAAATCAAATACTTTCTAACCATCCTTACATTCAAGTTCAAATACATACTTTTAAAACTTGTAGTAGATGACACTTGATGTTAATACAGTTTTTTCAAATATTAATTCATTAACTAAATTAAAAAGGAATAAATAGTATCAAACAAAAATAATAGTCCAACAGTATATATAGAAAGGAAAATCGTTAGATGTGTCCCTGTAGCATAATGGATTGCGGATTGGACTTTTAATCCAAAGGTAGTGGGTTCGAATCCGGTTGGGATGGTATAATTTCAGCAAATGTGATTTCTTTTATCATAATATTTTATTAGAATAATTATAAATTTAATTAATGAATAAATATTAACAAACAAAAAAAAATAGTCCAACACTATTCATAGAAAGGAAAATGGAAAATTGCAGGGAAAATCGCTATTTATTTTGTTACTTAATATTGTGATTCTGTCATATGAATATACATATTTATATTAATTGTAACTATTTAATAAAACGAAAGTAAAATAAAAATTTTCTTTGTTGACCGTAGTAGGAATTGAATTTATTATTTTTTTATATCGTTTAAAAAGTAACGTCATCCTGTACCAACACAAAGGTTCTCTGGGATGTACCTCGCAATTTTGTATCTCGATCAAATGAAGAGGAAGACACTAACTAGACACTAAAGTATTTCCTCCCCCTATACTTTATATCCTGTCGAAGGACATAGAAGTTCAGTTTATTTAATATACTTTTATTCTTTGATGCGTTGTGGAATATTTAATCCAACCAAGACTTGTATACACAGCTGGATTTGAATCTCGTTAATTAATTAACTGTTTCGTAATTCATTGACTATTGCAGTCTTGTTTGATGAAATGCATCATTTAGTAACTCCTGTAAAGAATGTACTTTTAAAAAAACTTTGAACGAATGAATAACACAGAAACTAGTGCTTTATAAACAGCATTTGATGTACATGGTAATTATTGTTTATGAAATTATTGTAAGGAAAATTAGCATAAAAACGGACATTTAGTTGATGATCTTACTAAATGGATATATAATGAATAAAACATAGCTTTTTTTATTCATATTATTGGATTAGTAACAAAATATGAATGCAAGGTTTGAAGCTGTTATTTTTTTCTTCTTAATGTAAAAGAAATACTTATTATATTATAAGAGGCGTCAAATTGTTAATGGTCTTTTATTTCATTTAAACAACTTGCAGTTAATCCAAGTAGTATTCGTAATAATTTCATCAAATAAAAATAATCATAGTTGGATATAAATTTTATAAATTTGGCGTAAGGTAAAATCATTAATATAAAATGAACCTTAGAAATAACAGACAATGTATTATACACAAACAGAAGTATTTGCGAAAAACTATGAAGAGTTTTAACCCACTCCCATTTGTAATTTAAAAAAAAATACATACACTTACTAGAAAATGTCTGCGTTCACGTACTATTGCTTACATAAACAGCGAAAAAAAAATTTAAAAACTGGAATTTAAAATTTTTTAAAAATTATATTTTATTTATTTCATTTCAGTATTGAGAATAACTAAAGTAAACTCGGTTTGCTTTCATAGCTTTTAAAATAAAGACAGGTTTGTAGCGATAGTAACAAAAATCAAGCAGAAAAAGTCTGCGTTCAATGTTTTAGTAGTAACTATAAAAATTATTTAAGAAGGATAATGAGCTATTTAATAGCTGGTTGGGATAACCCCGTCTTTTGAGAACCTCCTGAAGTCGTCTCGGCATTGAATTATTAAGTCTAGTGGTTTCTTCAGGGCTTATCTTTTTTGGCGTTATCTATTTGACATCTCTTTAGCATACCCTTGCTAGATATTTTGTGTTGACGAATCCTAAGCTCCAACAAATCCCATAGATGTTTTGTAGGATTCAGATCAGGTGACTGCGAGGGCATGTGGAATTGATTTGGGACATTATACAAGCGACAAAGCTTCACAATCTCAGTGGTATGCTTAGGATCGTTGTCGTGTTGGAAACGAAGCTAGGATCCTAGGCTGAGTTTGGTGACATTTTCCTTCTAATTGTTTATGACATCAAGGTAATCCTATTTGTTCATAATTGATTCAATGTACTCCAACTTGCCAACACCCTTACTCGCCATGCACCACCACACTATAACTTCACTGCGCCGTACTTTACCGTTGGTACTAAATGCTCTTTATGAGGCAATTGTTCAAGGTTTTCTGGATACCAATTTACGATCTTTTATGCCAAAGATACAAAATTTGCTCTCTCGGAGAATATCACAGTTCTCCAGAACTCTGGAGACTTTTTTGCAAAAGCTATCCGCTGGTCTTAGAAGTATAAGATTTTTTGTGAGCCACTGGACTACGGTATCCGACCATTTTCAAGATTTTTCTCTTGCAGTATCCGCACAATTTTTTTTCTTAAACTTCTTGTGAATGTCTGTTGCTATTTGAGTCGCAGTCAAACGTGGATTTTTTTCACTACGGATATCATACTTCATTTTTCTTTTATTGCAAGTTTAGATGGACGACCTGAATGAGGTTTGGATGTGTAAACTTCTGTAAATTTAAAGTTATAAATAACATGCTGGAAAGATGAATACGCCATCCAACGGATCTGGTTATATCCCGACGACTTTTTCCATATTTCCACATTTTCACAATGATTTTAAGCTCACTGACTCTAATTTTCTTCTTTTTAATTTCCATGCCCTTGAATTGCTTCCTATCGCACAAAAACATAAAAATTATTGCGCTACGACTTTCTTAAGCTATTTTACTTGATAACTGAAAGCAAAAATTCCGTTAACCCATAACGACTGTTGAGAAAAATGTCAGGAATCAAGAATATTTAAATAGTGAACGCAGACTTTTTCTGCCTAATATTTCTGTACTTTGCAACAAATATTCCATTATTTTAATTCAAAATTAACGAATTCTTGCATGCTCAATATTTAAATAGTAGTAAACAAATTCATGAAACTTTGTTAGAAAAAAAATTATACTTCTATTAAATTTTAGCTTTGCTGTATAGTTTGTTATGGGTGAACGCAGACTTTTTCTAGCTAGTGTATATTGTTTCACCAAATATTTTTCTACCAAAAAATTACCCTCTTTAGAGTGTAACAAATATTCCTTGCCGAAAAGCAAAAAGAGTCGGGAAATTTATAATAGATATAATTGATGTGATGAAACAAAGAAACATTTTTCTCAAGAAGAGTTCTTTTAAATATAATTATCTACCTCAGTAAACCTGAGTGCAACATGACATTTTTAAAGCTACTACATATTTTATTTTTTAAAAAATGACAACAATAAAAACAGGAATACCTTTATCTCCTGATTTGAGAAGAGATAGTTTCAAAAATATATCTATAATCAAAGTGTGGATTCTTTTCATGTACAATATAAATGTAATTTCATGAGGCCTGAATCGTGGCCGCGTTAGCCTAGTATCACCGAATTCGTCACCGGCATGTCATGAGTTCGAGCTTCAGTTGCACTGAAAACCAACCTTATAGAGGAGCTTATGCACGTTGTCGGGGACAGGACACACGATCTATGTATCTGAAGCCAAGTAACATAACCACTAGACAAAAGTAATCACCTCTGCCCTGAGGCTGTTACTAGCATATAAAGGAACCGCTACACTACTCCCCCAACAGTGAGTCGGTGGATAGGCGAAAGAACGAGATATTTGCTATGGCGAGCGTGTGAGTTGTTGCTGTTGCGTCAAATGGACGTGACGACTTTGGTCGATGCATCAAGTGGGTGTGACGACTTTGATTGTTCTTGTTGCAGGTATATCACCATGAAAGATCAGAAGGTTTTGCATTTTTCTTTTCAGCCAGGGTCACCAATGTTGAGGATAGAACCCGCGATCTATGGTTCCGAAGCCAAGTAGCACGACCACTAGCCAAAAGTGATCACCTCTGTCCGAAGGCTGTTACTGGCTTATATAGGAGCCCCTACACATGTTAAAACTGTCGAAGCTCAAAGTCCTCTTGTAGGTGTGTGGAAATTGGGAGAGGGGGTGACAGCTCTGGTGTCATCCTCGTCACTTGACCATGGCTCAAAGTTACGAAGTCCGTCGCCAATAGCCCTCGTGCAGCTTTGCATTGCGACGTTAGTTTTACTCTTACTCTCTTTCTTGTTATGGTTTGTTAGTTTTGCGAGGGATGGGAGGGCAACTCGGGTGTCGCACGTCCTCATCACTTAACCGGGGTTTTAGATTATGCGGTCCTTTGCCAATTATACTCTTGCTGCTTTAGCTATGTTAATAAACACTTCATGATGGTTATTCGTGTATATATATATATATAAATATATATATATATATTTGGTAAAAACAATAACTTTGACTCCAATATTACTTTTTATCCGAATTATTTAAAGTTAATTAAAATCAATAGTAATGCAGTTAAAACTAATTACTTGGATGCATCATTGTATATTTAGGACTATTAATTACATAGCAATATTTATGATAAAAGAGGTGATTTTAATTTTAACATTCTTAAAGTGCCTTACTGGAATTCCAATTTATCAATATATATATATATATAGAAATATTATTTTCAATTATATTTATCATAATAACGTATTAGTTACTGATAAATTTAATATATATTTACATTTTAATAACTTTAATAAACATTGAATGGAACATGGATACCTTCCTAAATTTATAAAAAGTTACCTAACAGTTAAATTAAAATATGTTATTAGTTGTACAGTTAATCGATAGATGGCACCTCAAGCTAAGTAAATTAACAGTATTATATTTTATTTAAAATTAATTGTATATGATTGTATATGTTTGGGTGGTAATTTTATTTCCTGTAAATTTTAAAACGAAATATAGAGTTTTTAAATGTATATATATATAGTATTAATGTAATTTTATCAAAACTTAATAATTTTATGCGTTACTGTTATTGTCAAATGCCCGGGAATATGTTTTTTGCTGTACTCACGTGGTAAGTTTTTATCTAATAGTTTTAACTTTGATTTAAAAATATTTTAGTAATTATTATAGGCTATAATATTATCGTTTTACATTAATAGATTATGGTTTTATTTATAATAATAGTTAAACTCTTCTCTAGAAATTTCTTGCTTTCCCTATGGCTCAGAGTATTGGGAAATTCAGGTGAAGGTTGGCTGGCTGCAAAATATTGTTTAAACCTGCAATCCTGGTTCCTAAGGCCAGGAGTTTGCTCTAGTACTGCTGTGGCTAAGACTATTCTATCATGACTATAGTTATCTTAGGTTTATAACTATTTTTGTATATCTTTGTAATACATATATTTATATATATATCAGACAAAAATGAGGTAGCAACAAACTCTACAGTATGAGTGAACCCTGTCTACTGAATGAAGCGAATCTTTTGAAATGTATTTACATACCTTACATGTGTAAGACATGTAATTAGTTTATTGCAAGATGGAAATTATAGTTTTTTTTTTTTTTTTTTTTGACGCTGACCAAATACAAGCTAGAAAGTTTAAAATTATTTTTAGTTTTTGTAATGTTTTGCTAATTAACGAAGTTAAGCAACCTTATTTTTTACATTTTTGAAATAAGACGGAATAAAGCAACATACATTTTGCATCCAAGTGTTAAAAAATATTTACTTAATAAACTATTTTCTTATATATTTGAATTATAATATTTTATTTTCCCCGACTAAATTGCCGTGAGTTTATTTAGGTGTACATCAAGTAGAACCATGAAATTAACAATTCGTATAGAATAAAAATATGTTTTTCTAGGGATTATCTTATTAAAATGTTTTAAAAAAATTTGACCACAAAAAGTGCAAAAAGACGTAATTGTAATTAAAATTTAATCTTTCTTGTTTTAAGCATAACTCTATTACTTAATTATTTGTGTTTTCTATTCTAGAACACTCAATTAAAAATAAAACTAAGTCAAAAATATAAAACACAAGTTATCGCATTTTATCTGATGAAATTACTTTGGAGATTAAGGAGGAGAAAAAAAGGAAAAATATTGTCTTAGTAAGTGAAAGAAAAATTGTGGAAAAAAATAAGTTTTCCTTAAGCATTTTTATGCTTTGTTGATGCCATGATATACAGATAAAACAATATTTATATAATTTGATTAAGGATTCCAAACATGTTTTTGAAGTACTTTATTTTTTTAAAAAAAAAGCTGAAACATTATAAATGCTTTTTAGGAAACAATATCAATAAATACTATTATTTAATATACTAATATTTAAAAGCATTATCTAAATGTTACAAAAATCTCAATTATAAGTGAAATTTCATCAATATTTTTGAAAAACCTCAAAGCAATTAGAGAAAAAAAGCAATGAATTTATATCGGTAAGTATTACTAAACAAATTAGATGCATTTATCAAGAGAACGTACTAGAATTTTAATGTCTTCTTAAAATTCAAAAATTTAGAACTGATCCAATAAATATTATAAGAAATGTGAAATTCTTTATATTAGACCATTAATTAAATAATAAGCTATAACTCAAAAATATTCATACAATAAGGAAAATTTTAGTACACTGTCTAGAAAATAACAAAAATATCAGGTTCAAAACGTTTTACAGAAATACATTGATAACATTTTGAGTTATCAGATTCGACATGATAGATTTTGAACAATTTAAAAGTGCACTTCTGATAGATTTTAGACCACTACTGGGTTTTTCTATTTTTTTAAAAAAAATTTACCGTAACTTGGTCTCTAGGTAGCGTAGAAACAAAACAAAATATTTTTTTGAAAAGCCAAAAGATAGCGCTACTTAATAAAATTAAAAAAAAAAAATGTGTTTTGACCGACTTTGGTCATTTCAAGGTATTCCCCCCCAACATGAGAATACCTTAAATGTTTCCTCATACAAATAGTAAAGTATTTTTTGTCATGAACTAATTCATGGGAAAGTAACAACAAAATACATCTCTAAAATTATTGATTGTAATTGAGAATTATGAGAAAATAAAAGGAATCAATTATACTCAAAAATACTAAATAAAAAATGCTTATAACACGATGGATGGCAATCATGTCGCTTAAACGCACCCTTTATCGAAAAACAATATAACCTATACTCAATGCCTCCTTTTGAAAAATTGAAGTGTTCGATGTGTCTTACATGTCATATTTTTTGATAATTATACTTGTAGTGATAACTCGCATTGAATTTATTTTGAGAATGACACATTATTTTACAGTAATACATCATAATATGATACACGAAAAGGTGATATGTAGGGATCAATAGTTAAAGGAACTACTCTAAAACACGCTTTTACTGAAAACAAAACCATTATATAAGTTCAAAACTGTGACAAATGACAAGAAGTCTATGACAAATGACAAGAATAACTCTCAGTCATTCTGAGAGTTAAATGATACATTAACAACCATCTTCAAGTGATAACAATATTTTACGTGTTTAGATTTATTCAAGGAATTTTATTTTATTTTAATGTAACATGTTCTAAAACTTCAAATGCATTGACAGATTTTATTCTACATATAGCCAAGGTTATTCAGTAACTTAAAAAAAGTTTTTAATGGTATACGAGATATGAAATGCTAAAATGTATATTTGATGCATCATCATTCGAGTTCGCAAAGAACAAAAATTTGCACATTCGTAACTTTTACAAATAATACAATTTTTCGTCGATTTTTATCCACACATAAAATTTCCCCAAGGTATTTAAATTAAAAAAAAACACTTTCTTAAATTTTATCTTCATATTTGTTCTCTTCGTGTGTATTCATAGCGGTGGCAGGTCTAATAACGAGATCAGGTTTTCAAAAGTAGTTTATTCAGGATCAAAAAGCTTTACAATCTATGTAGTAAATTAAAAATATACTTCAATTAAAAGCCTTTAAGGAATAAAAGATCATTCGGACCCGATATTGTGGATATGCGTTTCACTCTTAACACAAAAATATCTATACCTTTGAATGGGCGTTATAATGTGGGCATCTGGACTGTGAAACAGTCCTCAGTCCCATATCCTGGTTGACTTTGATGTTAGGCATGGCGATGGTGGGGTTTTTCTTTCTGCTTAACAGGAATCATGGCTATTGGCTGAGACGATGGCATCCGGGAGTCGTGGCAATGATCTGACTGCTGTAGAGATGAAATTTTTTTGGCATGGGTGAGAGCTTAGAGCTTGCTCTCTGATTGGTCGATGGTAGCATGAACATAGACTTCTATTGGCTGCCCTGAGGGCTGGGAATAGAGAAAGTGGGAGGTGCTTGTCCAGTGGGGTAAGTAAAATTTAATATGAGGAATAATAAGGGGGAAAATGGTAAATGAAATTACTGAGATGCAATAATAAAAATTATTGCGAGAATAAAAACAATTAAGGGGGTTGTAAAAATCGAGAATTATTCTTCTCGGTCTTTTGGTATTTATATTGGGATCGTATGGGATTAAGTAAGCATATTATCGTCATTTGTATCTGGGAGAGCATTAAAGAAGTTAATTTCAATTTTCTGAATATGAGATTTAAAGCTGCTGATTTTTAAGGCATTTCGTATGTCATCATTACGCATATATCTTGTGACTCTGACAATCATACGTATGTAAACATTTTGTACAGTATCTAGAATTTTAATATTGGTTTTAGCAGCATATTCCCAGACTGGACAAGCTATCTATACCTTTCTTCATCATCAGCAGTTATATATTTATAACGTCCTCATTTATATTTAAGATATTGCCAACTGCAGATGACTAAACGTCCACGGAACGGATTCAAACCGGATTCGAGACTCGAATCCGAGATAACAGCATGGAACTTAGAAAAACATTAACTAGTTTTTATAAACTGCTTAACAATATTTAAACGTGTGAAAGTACGTTTTTTTAAATTATATGATTAATAGATAAGAAGTTAATGAACTTAACAGTGATATAAGATATTTCAAAAATTTTCGTATGTAAAGTAAACTATCTACACGGAGTTCTTAGATTTTCCAAAAAGAATATGAACTTAATATGTCATTGCCTTAAAAAAAATTGAATTGCAAGGGGTATTTTTTCAGGCTGGCCTGCTGTAATGCCGCATGGGTGGCGTTGTTGGCTTGACGCTGGCCTACGCCCAAGTTTGTGGGATTGACCCCGGCCCAAATCGGTGAATTTTCGTGGTGAAAAAAAAAATCAATCGACAGCGTATGATTATTTGGCATGTTAAAGCTCCCTAGAGTGCTTATTTGGCTTGGGCTCTCTCGGCAAAATTAAGTTTCTGTTACAGGTTCACATCATCCAAGCTCAGGGGAGAACACTGGGCCTCAAAATTACATTGTGGCAACTGATATCCACCTATGTGGTGCCACACTAAAAAGTGATACTAGCTACCATAGAAAGTACAAGATCTGCAATCATAATTTCCAATCCCCAGTTTCATTAGAAAGAAAGAAAACAATTTTTCTCAAATTGACTAAAATTTGTTTTGAGAAAAATGAATGTTATTAAAAAATAATCTTATAAAAGTACTATCTCAACTCATAACTGAAAAATATTACAATTTGAACAATTTTTGTTACTGAGATAAGGATAACTGTTTATAGTACCTTAAAAAAAAAACGTTTTGGTTAATTTGATTTTTCCTGTGCCTCACATGAATAAAGAACATATGTCAATTTTCAACGTTATATTTTTAGTGGTATTTAAACTGTGTACTCTCATATTATTTTCTTTCATAATTATATATTTTACTATACCTTTTGATTTTTTTTTATAATGTAAGGTTTTAGTATACTTAAAACTTTAACTGTCAAGTTATTTTGATGAGTTGAGTACATAAATTGTCAATTGTGTTACTTCAAAAATAAAATATTTATATATAGTACAAAATAAAACATACTTAATTGCTAAAAAGTTATATAATTTTAATTACATGCTTAAACATTTTTAAGGCTTTGTATTAACTGCGGCGCAGTTTAGCTAAAATTGGCTCTTGCGCCATTAAACCCTACAATCACTCACTCACTCACTTTGTATTAACTACATATTCGTTTGAGGGGTCTGCGACACATCGTGGCAGTAATGAAGCTCACTTCTAGAGAAGCAATATTTTCTAAAAAATCAAGTAAGAATAAATAAAAATGATTAGCTTTAGTATAGTGCTTTTTGTATTTTAGTAATTCAGTTTTGTGGGGTATAACTATCTGGAAGCACTTTTCCAGAGAGCCAAATCCGCAATCATTACACCAGAATCGTGTTTCCTTCCTTATCTTCTTTCGATTTGGATCCTTATTTGAACAACACTGTCTTGTAGGATCACATTTTGCTGTAGTAGAAGAAATATGGAGTATAAAATGTTCAATAAGATGGGCAGGCATATCGAATGTAAGTGACCAGAACTCTTTTGTCCAAAAGCTGCATCGTCATATTTATAAAAAAGCTCACCAAAAACTTTGATTCGAAATTCTAAAAATTTAATAAGTTTCCCGACTACATTTTTATAGAAAAAAGGAGTTCTAGAGTACCGTCAAGTAAATGTAAAAACAGTTTTTAATAATACATTTTCTAGCATTTTCGGGCTGTGTGATGAAAAGATATTTTCAGATCACATAGCGATTTACACCAATTATAGTTAGTAGTAAAAAAGTATTTTTGGCTTTCGTGAGTATATATCTCAATGATTTTTATATTTGAGTTCGATCACAGAAGTATCATGAATTCCTGCTCATGAAACACAATCTATTTACTGAATTGAGTCCAAACTGTCTTTTCTCTATGTAGATTCGGGTTTGACAAAGAGATGAAGCCGAAATAAACTTATCCCAATATGTATTCTGGTATAAAATTAAAATGCACTAAAAAAATTACCTCTCATTATACTGGGATGTGAGGTTTTGGAGCACTAGTACCGCGTGTCCGAGATAATGTCGGGCACGGCAGTAAAAGGTTAGTAAATAAATCGTATTTTATCAGATTAAATTCTCTAGAAAGGAAATGTTAATAAATATTATAAATTCCATTTTAGACAGCAGGGTTTACCAAACTTTTTTAAGTAGACAATAGTTGACATTTTGCATACGTATCTATTTTTATAAACAATACAGAACAATGTGGAATAAATATTGCTCATCAAATGCGTTATAAATTCTATGTTAGGAGAGAGAAAACAACCCATGTGAATAATGTGCTTCACAGTGCAATGTAATATTGCGTTTAATCTCTGATTATGTACATAAGAAAATCAATTTTAAAAAAAAATTCGAAACGCGTGGTTTAATTTATTTATTATTTATTCAGATTAGTTTCCACATAGATGGGATATTAATACGATATGCTGCTGAAATTTTAAAATACCTTTATATAATGTTTTAAAACATATTCCGAGCTCATTTACTAAACGATTCTTGAATTGTTGAATAGCTATGAATTTTTCTCAATATTTCCATCACTGTGTGTGTGTGTGTTCAGATTTTCCTAATTTACAAAATAATAGTGCAATAAGAGAATTGTAGACATAGACTTTTAATTCAATAAATATTCTTTTTAAACATTTATGAATATATTTAAATGATACGATGATTGATACAAAGTTATGGAATTATAAAATCAGTTTCGAAAATAAAATTCTAAAAAGGATTGTTTAATTTTTAATGTTATTAAGAGAACGCCGCAATAAAGAGTTATACGAATGGAATCACAAAATCAGAAATATGTGATGCGCATTTATAGAGAACACAACTCTAACAATATCTTAAGAATTAAATGTTTCGTTTGAAAATATAAAAATAAGAGAAAAATTGGCAGTAATAGAGACTGCCGATAGAAGTGAAAACTTATAACTTTTAGTATTAAAATTTAAAATTTCATAATGTTTGAATTAAAATTATCAACATCAACCTAATTTTTACATCTATTGACACTCCTAGCAACAATTATATGCATGTTTATATGGTTTTTTGTTATTCAAATACATTACGGGCTGTACAAGATCATGACAAAATATAAATACAATTCATTTGAAATAACAATTAATATACAATCATATTATTTATGGATAGTATTTGTATTTACTTAAATTTCAATGTACTTGATTTTTAACATATTTTAAGTATTTTCATCATTGTCATCATTAATTTCAACAATACTTAGACTTTTTGTACTTTCAATTATTTCATTTTGTTCTAAAAAAGATACAATAGGCTTATGGTAACTAAAGTAAGAAAGGAAAATGTTTGATTCAAATTTATCCAAGTATCGCGTAAAAACCGCATCGATCGTCGTTTTATATTTTGTAGTACTGAGTTTTCGATCATTGGACATATTTAAATTGTTTCGTTTAGAAATTCAATTAGTGGTAGATTTTTATCATCTGCCAAGTTAATATTGAAGTCTCCACTAAAAATCATCGGTACACTATCATATTTTTCGCCAAATCTTTTTTGGAGTATTTCAGAACCTTCTTTTGTATAAATCATCAAATTTTCGAAAAAAAATTGTTGTATCTGTCTCATGGATTTTCCAGGCGAAATATAAACGGCAACCATTAATATGTATTGCCCATTCTCGGAATCGCAACGAGCAATGCACAGTATATACACATTGAACTTTTCCCTAAATCCATTGAATTTCACTTATAAGATATACACAGCACTATACGCCAGCTGTATAGCTACATATATACTGCTATAAGCATGTCGGTGATGCGAACGCACGAGATTTCACCCATCCAAAAAGTGTCTAAGACGAACAGCACACTGTCCGTGCGCCAGTCAGCGCATGTCGGTGACGCGAACCCATAAGATTTTCCCCTACCAAAAAGTGCCCAACTCCGCTAAAGAAGTTTCCACTTAAAAAAATCGACATGGTTCATTGGCTCCTGTTTGACCATGATGCAAATTGTTATCCTTTGGGTAGAGATATAAAATAAATATTGCTTAAGAGTTGGATGACGCCACTGTATGAAGCTAAGGGAGGTCGAAAAAAGTGCATAAAAAATTCATTGAACCGGTATTACATTAACATAAGAAGAATGTGGGGAAAATGGATGATCGCTTTAGGGGGAAGTTCTTCAAAAAGACTGAGGATACCCTCCTGAAGAATTGCTTTCCATATACTGTGCAGTTGAAAAGATACAGGAACAATCACAAACAATTCCAACAACACAAGCATGCCCCATTTCGAAGAGATTTGGTGATCGTGAGAGCCAGGTAAGTTTTTAATAAGCTCGAAGACAAGGAGTAAAAAGACTCGCCAAGCACCTTTACCATCATTGAGTTAAAATGTGTCCAATGGAAGGGTAAATTCATTGACGCACCATCCCGCTGGACGAGTGCACGAAGGATAATCGTTGTGATCTCCCTCTCGATTGGAAAGACAATGCATACTTTAACTCCTGGCAATAGGACTATTTGGTGGATGGCACTTAGAAAGGCCGCTGTCATGGACGTCTTCAAACATATTTGTACTTGCTATTGCGGATCATCGAAGTAAGGATTATGTCTGAAAATAGTTCTACACTAGTCCTTGAGAGTTCTAGTTCAATAAAGCCGGGACTACTGCTTAGTGTGTGTAACTGTTTTAGTGAATACGTGCTATGATTTCCATGACATTAGCTCTGAGTCTGGCTCGCTGACCAATGCAGCTATTGGGTTCCTTAGCGTACTTTTTATCTTTGATAAAAAAAAACATAACTAACTCTGAGATCCAAATGGATAATTACTTTGTGTTCGTGTTTTGTCGTCTCTCTTAACGATGTATATGGACATTGTTCACCCATTAATGCTTCAACCCAAAAGTCGTTCCTTCTGGCAATTTAACGAAATTGCTTCCTTTATAACAATTCCACATTGTCTTTTAAATTGTGTGTCATCTTTTTCTACTGTTCGTGAATCCATTTACAGGGTACTTGTGGGGAACCACATTCACAGGAGAGGGAAAACTTATTATTGGAATGTCTCCTGATTCATGTACACTGTGAGAAGACTTCGTTGCAATGCATAGGTATTCACACACACACACACACACACACACACACACACACACACACACACCACACACACACACACACACACACCACACACACACACACACACAGTGTTTGTGTCCATTTATTTTAAATATTTACTGGCTGATTGCAGTGTATAACAGTGCTTTTAGAGAAATTGTTTCTCCAGAGCAGCGTACGATGAAATTGAGACATTTCTTAAATGATGCTGGAAATACATAGCTTGAAAATACAAGTACTTCAAATGCTCTAAATAGTCTTCTCCTTTAACAAAGAGGAGGAGGAAGTGATTCATTTGGATACAACTTTATCCCTCCTTACCTTCTTCTTAACCAGTTGGTGGCCATCATTTGTTCAGGATATATAGCATAGCCATGGTAGCCCAGTGGTCAAGGTAATGGACTCGTGGTAGGAATGTCATGAGTTGGAGCCCAGTATCGCTGAATAACCGCCGTGTAGGGAACCGATGAACGTTAAATCTCTAGAGAGCTTAAATGTCTTCTCTTTGGTGTGGTAGTTAGAAGAGGCAGGTGCCTGCTCAGGTGTCGTCGTCACTTGACCGTGGTTCAAAATTACGAAGTCCGTTGCCAAAAGACCCTCGAGTAGCTGAATAAGACTCCATTTAGTATTCACTCACTCAGCAGATATAACAAAACGCGAAAAAATAATTTTCTGAATACACACACACACACAATTCAGATTTTAATTAAAAGGAAATCTTAGAATGACTGGAGGTATGACGCTTCCTTTTTCTTTATATACATCTAGATCACAGAAATTCAACTCTTCTGGAGTTTTCATTTTATATAGTTGCAATTCGTATAAAACAAAAGTGAAAAAAGTGCTAAAGTAATTTGAAAAAGGAACTTTAAGTGTGTTTAACTAAGAAAGTATTAAAATGGGATAAAAGAGAATTTGTAAATATATTCATTCTTTTAATAGTAATTAATTAACCAATGTTTGCTTTTTTTAATTAAAATAAAAATTTAAAACATGAGAATTATATAAACTAGTTTTGTTGAAGAATTCAAACAACGGTTTCTTCCCTTTTCCATATGTATGTATTTTTACCGAATGTATGTTTTAAAATCGATGGTATGGTTAAGAGATGAACTTGATTTTACTACATTAATTTTTATTTTGCTTATTTCGTATGTTAATATATGGTGCAGTTGTATTCCTTCTTATTTTTTACCACACTTTTTAGCGTAAGCTAAAAACTTAATAGCACCTTTATTCATTTTGAGATTTTTTTTCCATTTAAATATAACTTATTTAACATAAACTAAATTTTTTATACAATTTTTTTTTATCTACGAGGTGTGACAAACAAAAAAACGAGATTTATCTAATAAATCATTGTTCTAGTAGAATCAGTTCTCAGTGACATTATCTCTTTCAAAGAAGTCCCATTCAGCATTCACCTACTTTTGCATTCGGGGCTGCCATTGCTGGTAACAGTTCTGGAATGAGGGTTTTGGAAGGCCTTTCAGGATATTCTCCTTTTTGCCCGAACCAAAGTAAAATGCAAGCAACTCTTTAAGCAAAATTTCACCGTAGGAAATTAATAAAAGAGAGCCACAGGGAACCAAACCAGGTGAATAAGGAGGATACCCCATCATAGCAGTGCTTTTGCTGGTCAGAAATTGTTTGGAAGATACGGCGGTATGAGCGAATGCATTGTCTTGGTGCAACAGCCATCCATCATTCCCCAACTGTGGCATTTTTTCCCCTAATTTTTTTAACGAAGATTTTTTAGTACTTCGATGTAATAGTGTTGATAAGCAATCTGACCTTCGTGTACTTACTTAAACATCAATATTCCATTAATTTCGAAGAAGACAATTAACACTGTCTTGAATTTTGATTTTGCCATGCGTGCTTTTTCGGGTTTTGGGGATTTTGGAGACTTTCGCTGCAGCGACATCCAGCAGTATCTTTGTTCCAGCTTATTTAACAAATTCAAAATGAATTTAAACCTTCTACTCGTTTGCATAGATTGTAGCTTTCTATTGGATTAAAAGTTCTAGAAATTGAAGCTGACCGTGGTAGCACGTTAAATCTGTCAAGGCTCAAAGTCCTCACTTGGGTGTGGTAATTTAACTGTCACTCTGTTTTCACTTATTATTTTTTTCTTCATCAATCTTTTTTTAAAGAATAACACATTTTTCAGTGGAATATCAATTAGGTAGGATAAGGGAAGGCAATTATATTTTAAGTCACTTATATGTTCCGCCTAACATGATAGAAGGATATGTGCTTTACAAGGAAGAAAATCGAATGAGTGTGTGTGTGTTTATCAACGTCGCATTGTAAAGCAACACGAGGGCTATTGATGCACCTTGAAATCTTGAACCTTAATCAAGTGGTGAGGATGACATTTGAGCTGGCACCCTCTTTCCAAACTACTACACCACGCCAACGGCAGGACTGTAAGCCTTGACAGATTTAACGGGCATCACATTCCCTGTTCCCGGCAATTCGATCTAAAAAGCCCCTTCAGATTTAGGTAGATCAGAATGAGTATTTGATTCCATGAAGAACAATTTTAGGGGGATATATTTCATTTACTACTTTCTCACGCGGAATTTCATATCCTTTGGAAGAAGGAGCGTGGTTGTGGTAACCTAGTAGACAAGGTAATGGACTCGTGGCTGACGTGTCATGAGTTCGAGCCTAGTACCGCTGAAGAAGGGAGTGGCACGTGGAAGTCCCGTAGGAAAGCGATGCACGTCAATTCTGTCTAGAGGTCAAACTTCCTCCCATTGGTGTGGTGTGGTAGATTGTAGAAAGGGGTGCAAGCTCAGGTTTCATTCTCGTCATTTGACCATGGTTCAAAATTATGAAGTCCGTCGCCAAAATCCCTCGAGTAGCCGAATAGTGCAATGTTAATATTTACTCACTCACACACTCGAAGAAGGAGAAAAATCTACTTCAGCGAAAATAGAACTGTTTTAACTTGGAACTTTTTGACAACAGCCTTTGCAATAGTAACCTGGATGTACGATTTACGCCAGTATTCACCACTAACCTGATCACCGGAAACCTGGGTTTCGCCAAAAGTGGATTCACCATCGCAAGTTAATAACTTAACTCCGGGTCAGGTTAGAAAATTCTAACCTAGGTCACAGCCGGGTAAGTTTTAACCACGCATGCTCAGTATGCGATTTTTCGAGTGTTTACAGTTTTGAAACTGTTTAAGTTCGGATTTCTTTCAACTCTTATGATGAATTTTTTAAAAATTTGCCCAATTTCGCAGATACGTTATTCAAAGTATTCTACATTATCTAGAAGAGAGAGGATATTAAGAAAAAAGGAATAATGTATGTGAAGAAATGGACGGTCTCAAAGTCCGTCAAAATTCCATTTTTTACGATATTTCACCACACCTTGTTTTTCTCCTTTCTTGACAAAAAAAGCTTTAAAAAAAAATTTTTTTTTTAATTTCCATAACATTGACGGAATTGTTTTGTTGTTCGTGGATTCATCACTCCGTCAATGTCATTAAATTGCCGTACTATTTCACTATATGCTTCGTTTTTTTAAACAACTAACCGCATGTTTCTTTAACATGCAAGTGTTCCCTTTCTAAATTGCGTAAAATAAACTTTGAAAGTATTCATTTTGAAGAATAAACATTGAAAAAAAGAGAAAAATATGCAACTGTTCCGATAGAAGTTTAGTTCAGATCACGGAGAAATCAGCCGAAATCACGGGGCTTACTTCGACCAATGAGAATCAACCAATAACCCAAGGTTAGGAAACCCGCAGTCAAGTAACCTGAGGTCGAAAAACAGTGGTGAATAGAAGTTCTAACCTGGGGTTAGTTTTAACTTGACTACCGGTTACTTAACCCCAGGTTTCATCGCTGGGTCAGGTTAGCGGTGAATACCGGGTTAGTAGTTTAAATATCTTAATGTGGACCCCGAACACTGATAAAAGATTCAACCGTAATGTTAGATATACGCAGGGCCGACCCTAGCAGGTGTGCAGCGCGTGCACCGCACGCGGGCGGCCACTGGCCGCATATAATTCTATTAATCAAGCAAAAAAATTTTCGAATTTCTTAAAATAAAAATTATAATAAGTTGAATGAATATATGTTGAATTTTAAATAGTTATTGAAAAATCAAAATAAGTTCCGGTTTTCCGATGGCATAACACAGTTTAAGAAAAGTAGAATGTTAATGCATAGAAGTGTTGGCCCATTGTCTATCAATGTCTACTCTTTATACACATTCTTCATTTGGAGCAAAATTAGTGGAAGAGCCGGCAATACCGCCATGGAAAAGGGTTTTTTGTTTGTTTGTTTGTTTGTTTGTTTATCTGCGGCACTGGTGATGCACTGTGGGTCGATGCTTAACAAAAACGATTTTTACTAAAGTTGTTTTTACGAAAACTTCTTTTATTCTCATTACAAAGCCTTTTTGAGAAACACTTCAATTTTCTCTCAGTATTATTCATATTAGTAAAGTTTTCTGAAATTTTAAATTTTATTTTATGTTGTTGGTACCTACTTAAGTACTGAATTTTAAAAATTACGGATTCATTGCGATTTTTTTTTAAAGAACCCAAAATGTAACGATGTAATGTAATCAAATAGGCGAATCAAGAGATTCACAACATAGCACTAAGAACAAAAATAAAGCAGATGTAACAGATCATGATTAGATTTTAATAAAAAAGCATATATTAAAAGATAATCATGATATATATAGTATAGCTTCCTGCTTATAAGAATATTCCATCTCCTAGTTCAAGAGTAATTTCATATCAACTAATCCATTTAGCCCAGACATGTCAAACACGGGGCCCACCATTACATAGATTGCGGCCTACTGTGACTTTTTTTCTTAACATAATTTAAATATTAAATTTTTAAAGTTTTTCATTTTGAAAATTATTTGAGGTAAAGTTTTTTTTTAAAATTTACAACATGTTTACTTGTTACTTATTCTTGTTTTAAGAGATCCTATTTAATTACAAAAATAACCTTTAGATCAAAAGCTATTTTTTAAAATATTTTATTAAAATGTTTGATTTACTTTTACTATACGAAATTAATTTTTTATGAGATTCTTAAAAGCATTTATGCATTTTTTCACTATTAGCAGTTATTATACAGCAGAGAGAGAGAGAGAGCAACTTCTCTCTCAGTGGACTGTATAAACTGTATTTCTCATATAATTTATGCGGTTACATAAAAATCCGTATGGTTAACAACACACTACAGGTCGTTTACCCCTTCTATGCCGCTCTCATCCCCTATGTTCCTTTTGGTCAATGACTACGCACTTCCTGTGGGCAGAGGGACTGTCCGTTAACATCTCATTCTTGAATTGGAGAATATTAGAAAGACAGTGTAAACATCAGACACACACAATTTATCGTGTGCGCGACTTATATTCCTCTTTCTCCTGTCTTTGGAGTGTCCAATCAGCGGTGAGAGGCTGTAATTGTGTTGTCGGTGGCAGAGATGGAGCATGGGTGATCATTCTCTTCTCTGATGAGTCCCGGTTCAGCCTAATCAGTGATTCTTGTAGTAATAATGTCAACCTAATGAGTGATTATATAAGAAAAGAACCAGGGACCGCTACCAATGTCTGAAAAATCGATGATTACGACAAGGGAGGCTTGATGATATGGGAAGGCATTAAATGAGACCGTCCTCATATACAAATGTCTTTGAAAGAGACATTGGGACTGCTGCAAGAGATAGGAATGAGATCTTTCAGGGAAAAGTTGGCTCTAATTTCATTTCATTGGATGATAATGCAAGGTCACATTGTTTCTGGAAAATGAGGATATTCGTCCGGTGAATTGGCCAGCCAGATATCCAGACTTCAACCCTATGTAGCATGTCTGAGATGCTCTAAGGAAGGCAATTGCAACTCGCAAACTCCTTTCAAGGCCTAATAAATAGATGCCTGACGAGTGGAACCATTTGCCCCAGAAACTCATTAACTCCCTTATTTTCAGTATAAAATCCTGATGGGAGGCCTGTATATCTGCAAGAGGGAGCCATAGCTCCTATTAACCACATATATTGTTCGATTCTGCATCCGCTGGTTTATACCTTCCGACGAGTGTTACGCTCGATCTTGTGGATGAATGTTGAAGGGTTATTATTTGTATAATGTCAAACCTATGCACAAACCAAATTTCGTTTAAATCTGTCCAGAATCTCTAGAGATAATCCCACAAAACCTAAAAATTTTCTTTATTTTAAACACGTGTGTGAATATATTTTTCGTTTCACGAGATTTATGCTCAGTATTTTTTTTTAATTATTAGATTATATTTCCTACGTAAATACTGTTGCCTAGTATGTCTAATTATAAAATGTTTATTTTTATTTTAAATGTAATATTTTTGTTTTGTTTATTATTCTGTTAAAGTATTTTGTAGCTATTATAAGCTACCAGCTGTCGAAAAAATGAAGTTCTGAACTTCAAATTTTATTTATGTTTCGCTTTTTACTCTTATACATGTATATTAGTTTAAAACGTCAACGTTAAGTATAAATCAAAGTATAAAAACATTCTCTAGAGGGGGGCGGCACATTAGGTCTTTGCACGCGGGCGGCCAACACCTTAAGATCGGCTCTGGATACACGATAGAAATTTCGCAAATAAAGAACAAAAGGACAAAGAGATGACAAGGTCAGATGATGCACTCAGGAATTAGAAAGAATAAGTTTTTCATCTATCATGGCATCACCATTTTTATATCGGGAAAAAAATATTGAAGGATACAAAACTTGAATATATATATATATATATATATATATATATATAACACACACACTACACAATTAACACTTATTGATCATGAATATTACATGCACAATTAAACAATACTAAGATCTGGAACATTATCTCTTACCAATCAGCAACAAAATGGTACATCGGAACCACCTGAAAATACGTTTTCAAGCTATGGTATACAAATAACAAAATAGAATATTTTGGTGTAGCACCTATGTCTGGCAAAAGTTTCAAGTCTTGAAAAATTTTAGAATGATATCAATTGCGCTTAAAACTTGTAATGAGAAAATTCTTTTTAATGATATATCTATGTTAAATGTGTTGAATCTGTGGTTTGTAAACTATGACACGTGGTACGATTTTTAGTGGTACTCTGTTTTACAAAAAGATATTTAATGTTTTAAACCACACAAGATGGCGCTTAAAACGAGATACAGCGGAAAAAAGTTCCGTCTCTCAATACAATTTTAAGCTTCGCAGAACATTCCAAGTAGAGAGAGAATGCTCCCAGAATTACCCATGTTCTCAAGTAGAGGGAGCTACTTCATGTTGAAATTGAAACTACCGTCGGTAATGGATGATTAGAATACTTTTCAACAACTGCAGAACTTAAATACTTTTGGAAGGCAAAGACTTAATTAAATATATCTCATTAAAATTATTTTAATTAATTATGGGAAATTCGTTCTTTTTATCGCCACTCTCTATAAATCTCTTCTAGATTTGAGTTTAACTAAATTTATGAACAAAAATAAGACTTGTTTATTTTGATAAAAGTTTGTTGGGGTTTTTATTTCGTATTATTATTAAATTTTACTCGTATACTAAATTTTTTCTCTGAAAATGTATGCTATCTCGTATGCAAATGAATAAAGGTTAGTGAAGGAAGTGTGAATTTACCAAAAAGGAAATCGAGCTGCAAATTAAAATTTTGTCCTAAATTTCTTAACCCTTAGGGAACGACACGAAGGAACTGTGAGCGCGTTCATTTTAATTTATCCTTTACGTTATGAATGCACTGCACACGTCTATCTGGATATTTGACTTTTTCAAACGTTATAAACGTGGGCACCTGTTATAAAGTAGTTATTTCTTTTATGAATAAATGACAGCACTAAACGGAATGATAAAATTTCGAATTACAATATTTCACGAGTATTAGTACTTCATTTTAGATGTGTGAAATGACGCCAATTTCAGGCTTTCGAGAGAAATCTAAATGCGACTGAAAAGTGACAACAGCAAACTGTATATTAGTTAAATACATATATCTGTTCTAAAAAAGTTTTAATTTTTTAGTGCTAATTGTTTTGATTAAGTAATTAGTAATTATATATTAATATTTATTATTTATGGTTTATTATTTGGATTATTTGATTACGGTAAAATAAAAAACTACTCTAAACTCAGGTTTCTAAATATATATGTATATATATATATATATATATATATATATATATATATATCAAAATATACAAAAAGTAGTTATAAACCTAAAATAACTATAGTCATGAAAGTATAAAGTCTTAGCCACATTAGTACTAAAGCAAACTCCTGGCCTTAGGAACCAGGATTGCCAGTTTAAACAAAGTTTTGCTGCCAGCCAACCTTCACCTGTATTTTCCAATACTCTGGGCCGTAGGGAAAGTAAGAAATTTCTGGGGAAGTTTAACTATTATTACTTTATTTATCTATTAATATTAAACAATAATGTTATAGCCCATATTAATTACTATAATATGTTAGACAAAGCTAGAACAGTTAGATAAAGACTTACCACGTGAGTACGGCAAAACCATTTTCCCGGGCGACAGAAAGGTGAATATTAGTAACGCATAAAATTAGTAAGTTTTGATAAAATAATATTAAGTCTATTTTTTTCATTTAAAAACTCTAAATTTTGTTTTAAAATTTATAGAATATAAAAGTACAACCCAGACATATACAATTTTTAAATAAAATGTATTATAGTTAATTTGCTTAGTGTGAGTAGCTATCTATCGATTAACTGTACAACTAATGACATATTTCTTATATTAAACTGTTATGTGGACAACATTTTATAAAGCTAGCAGGGTATCCATGTTCCATACTATGTTTAATAAAGTTATTAAAATTTAAATATATATTAAATTTATCACTAACTTTTTCTCATTCTTACGATAAATATAATTGGAAATAATATTTCTACATATAGATATAGATAAATTCGAATTCCAGTAAAGCACTTTAAGAATGTTAAAATTATAATCATTTCTTTATCATAAATATTGCTATGTAACTGCAATACTGTTAATTTTAATTATGTTTAAATAATTGGGATAAAAAGTAATATTGGGGTTAACATTATTATTTTTACTAAAAATAATTAGGTCATCTATGTATCTGAAAATGTAATAATCATTATTAATAGTATATGATTTACCTGATTTTAAAACATTCTCTTTTTATGGAAGAGGCTTATTCACTGCTGTTAGTAAAAATGCAACACCATTAAGTTTTCATCAGAATTAAATGATCATTGCAGTAAATGTGAGTTATAAGATGTTATGTAAAATAGTAAAGTTTCAGAGTCACCGCGCATGCGTGGCGTGCGCAGCGCCCTCTGAACTGATGCTGAATGCGCATGGAGGGCTGTAGCTTAATGTTGAAAGTAGTTAATGATTATTTGTTAGTGGCAAACGTTTAGTGAGACCATAAGTATGCCTCCACGACAAAATAAGGAGAAATTCCAACAACATACGGAGTTTGAACGGGGTAGGATAATCGGCCTTGGAGAAAGAAGATTTTTCTATCGCGAAATAGGAGCTCGTGACAGCGGAACGGTTCCACAGTGATGCCAGTTTGGAAGCAGTGAATCCACGAGCACCGAACAACTAGAAAAACTGGCAGTGGACGACGGAAGATGACGTCAGCGCGCGATGATCGACACTTGCTCCGCATGGCGGTGAATGACCATACAGCTTCTCCAGGCAGTTGTCAGCCCGTTGGTCTACTGATACAGGTGTACTAATGTCGGCCTCGTCAATTAGATGACGTCTGCTGCACCGTGGATTACGTGCAAGAGTGCCTTTATACAGGATTCCTCTCATGGCAAACCATCGACTGCAATGGGCTCATGAGCACAGAACATGGCAAGCTGATTGCACCAAGTTGTATTTTCAGATGAAACAGGCTTCACTTTGTGGACTATGATGGCGCATTCGTGTTAGACGCTATGCCGGTGAACGCTGCCTTCCAGAGTTCTTTATCGAACGATATAGTGTCCTAACACCCGGAGCTATGGTTTAGGTTGCGATTTTGTGTCATGGATGATTCAATTTGCAATGAATTGAGCGGTTCTCAATAATAGCAACATGTACGTCAGTGAAGTGCTACAGCTCGAAGTCGTTCTCTTCCTTCAAGACATACCTGGAGCCAAGGCCGGACCGTGACCTTTGGGGCCCTGGGCTAACGATATCTGGGGCTCCCTAAATAATTAAAAATTTTGCCTTTTTCTTAAAACATTATTGTGCGGAAAAATTTAAAATATACGAAACTTAAAGTTTTTCCCCAAACAATTTAAATACGTTATAAGCAATAATATAATTTACCAAAAAAAAAAAAAAACTTTTCTACACTTTTTTATTCTGAATATTCTATTATTTGCTCATCACATTTTAAGTCTTTGGTGAGATCAATATTAATTGAAAGAAGTGATTTATAATTTAGCCTACTATTTGTCATTGTTGTCCTATATTTGTTTTCTATGTAGGGCATTTTAGAGAACGCACGCTCCGCTTCACAGCTAGTAATACGGATCGTTAGAAAAATCTTTAAAATGGTATATAAATTTGCAAAAACCCAAACTAGTTCCTTTTCAAAAATTAAATTGAATATATCACTACAAGTATAGGACTCTATCTCAGTTAAAGACAAGTTTTTAATTGAACACCTTCATTTACTAAATGTTAGTCTATATCATCTGAATAGTAATCAGTAATAGCGCGTACACTCTCCAGGTCGACGTTTTCCTTACTTTGATTTCGCAAATCCATCAAAAATTTTAATTTCTTACTATATTTTGCATATATATACTTGACTTCTTCTATTTAAATCAAGATTACCTTATCTAACACTTCAATAATCGTGTCTCTTTTAAATTTTTCTGTCCCATACACAGCTTTTTCTGTGAATTTATCTGCAAATTTTGAAATAACCCGTCTCTAGTTCACATCGCTGTATTCTGTTTCTACATTAGGACTTAATTTTTTGGCTGCGTCACATGATACTCTTTTGATTTTTGATCTGATTCACATGTCGTACATTGCTTATAAACGTTTTTAATGACATAATGAACTTATTTCCTTCACATATGTTCAAACCCCAAGAATCAGTTATTTTTTGTTAACTGAATTAAATTTTTCTAAAATTTCTTCCCATTATATAATTAAAATGGCAGTTTCGAGTTCTGCTAATTTATTAAATAAATTTGCTGCCTGTTTTTGAAAATCAGTTTTCTCATTTTCATTGTCACTAAATGTCTTAAGAATATTCATGGTATTGCAATATTTATCTCTTGAGGCTTCAAAAGGATCGTAGTGACAAGAGCATCTGGTCTGACTTAATCTTTTTAAGGTAAATTTCAGTTTAAGTTCGTGATTTAGAAGTTTCTACCTTTAGGTCGAAGTAGGAAAGCAAACATATATTTGTTGCACTAAACCAAAGGAGTTCACGATTTCAGTTGCAACTTAACTGATTCTGCACAACTAGATTAAGAGAATGTGCAGCATACGGCACATAATTAGCGAATTTGTTTATTTTTTTTTCTTTTAGAAGAGCTTGCACAGCATTATATGGACCGGACATGTTGCCAGCGTTGTCATATGACTGTCCCCTATAATTATCCAATAGCAGTCCATTTGTTTCTAAAAATTCTAGCAAATAATTAAATATAAACCTGTGTGACTAGTAATCTTAATTAATGAGACACATCTTTCATACAATTTCCCCCGAATACATTATCGTAGTATAATAGCAAGTTAGTCATTGTGAGACAAATCTACTGTTGAATCCATCACTATTGTATAGTACTTTGTGTTATTGTTATTTATTTGATAGTTTTATAATTGTTTAATGATTTGCTTGCACATGATCTCAACTATTTGCTCATATATTGTTTTTGATAAGGGTCGTACGATTTGGGTCGTAATTCTCGCAGTTCAATATATTCACGAATGAACGAGTCGAACTCAGCTAGTAGTTTCAAGGTATCCACATAAAATTACCATTATGAGGAGATCCAAAAACTTACTCGGTACCTCTAAATTAGCGATACTCAACCTGTGGCCCATGGGCCGCATGTAGCCCACCGGACCATTCTGAGTGGCCCGGTCTATGTCCATTGAAATAACAAATTCAATTATTTAGGAATAATGCATTAAAAATTTAACGAGAATTTTATCTATCAAGCAAACAAATCTATCAATTATGCTATCGATGTCGTGCTGTTAGAAATTGTGAAATATTTTTTTTTTCTTTTTGTAAATGTAATGGTTAGTGATAATAAATAACAATGCAGTAGTGAACATTTTATAGGTGTAACTAATTTTTAATTAACCCTCATGTCTTAAAAAATGTTTGCTGTTTCAAGGCGATTGGGATCTTGACTATTTCGTAGAAAAAGAAACATGGATCAACAACTTGTTTGATTTGTCCTGAAAATGTTATAGATAAAAAATATAGTTTCACTGTACTACTAAACACAAATCTTTCAATGGCTCTTATTCTTAAAGATCAATTTAAGACACAAGATAAATTGGTTTTCTTAAAAAAAAAAAAATTTGTATCATCAATAAATATTTTGCAAGTGGTAATGTCACAAAAACGCAGAGGTAACAAAAGTATCCCATAAAATTTAATACATTATATATATTGACAGACATATGAACTTGTTAATGATAAACTTAAGAATTATTACAGAAATTGTTAGTGTTTCTTAAATGCTTCCGATGTACTCTTTGATGAATTCAGTTATTTTGTTCAGATATTTTTTTTATAAAATAAAAAAAAAAATATGTGAATAAATTTGAAACAAAAATGTGCAATAAGAACAGACAGTGGTTAAAGTGTAGTATAAAGGGGGGCCCTTGGCGATGTCAATTTCTTTTGGCGACCAAAATCGATCGCCAGGCTACTTCACTTAGCGATAAATGTCCGGAAGCCAGAATGAATTAGTTGTCTCACCATAATTTCTGTATAAAAATATCCAAATCCAAATTCTGGTATAGTTTTAAAATAAGATCCAAAATTATGAGATTTTATATTTTGACCAATTTTTCACATTTTAAATGTCCTTGATTTTATAGCTTCTTTCTCTGTATTAATCCTCATGTTGCGGCCCGCGTAAAATACATGTCAGATGTTTTTGGCCTGGCGTAGAAAAAGGTTGAGTACCCCTGCTCTAAATGCTAAACATCTTGTAGCCAAATACTTTACTACCGCAGTAACACGTTTGAGTACCTTGTGGTAATATTCTGTATCTTTTCTTAGTTTCTCCTGTAATTGTTTATCTAAAAAAGACTTATTTTCTTTTCGTGTCAACCAAACTAACATTAAATTTATATGTTCAATATAATTTTCATGACTTTCTAAACAACTTGTTACGTGTTTCTAATCAGAAAAGCCGGTTGTGTATTAAGAATTTGTTTCAGAAAAAAGTTTGCAAGACAAACAAAAAACACTACCAATACTAGCTGAATAACAAAGCCAAGATCTTTCCAGTACTCGGCCATTTTTAAGTTTTTTAGTGAAATGATTATTAGAAAATGATCTCTTTTGTTCTTTGTATTCTCTTAACGAAACAGAATATATATTATTTGGATCTTTATTCTGAAAATAACTCATTTCATGTGAAGGGATATAATCAATAAAATTATTACTTAACAATTTAGGCTACGAACCTAAATCAATAATCCTAATCTTCCTACTCCGTGTCTTCATACTTAAATAATTTAGAAATGTGTATTTGTAATTACTTTTTACTTGAAACCAATAAACAGGTACCCAAGTATCTTTTAATTTCAGGTATTATGCATCGGACACAGCACCAAATCAGTAAAATATTGTAAATTAGAATTATTATTACACAAAAATAAATGGCTACAAACTAGTGTCACTGCGTTTGTATAAATGCTCTATGCTCATCGGTGCCATTCTATAATAGAGAATCTATCATAGAGCGGCACCGTGTACAAAAGAGTGTAATAAAAATAGAGTGTAATAGACTGTATTAATTATAATTGTTAATAGACTGTAATTAATAGAGTATACTAATACACTCTATTAATTACCAAGCTACAAAATTAAAGTTTTGGTGAAGTACAAAAGAGGCTTTTAGTGGTTTTTATGTTATTTAGTGTGCTGATTTCGAAAATGACCTGCATTTTTTCCCATCACAACAAGATTTTTTATAAAATCGATATTTTTGCAAAGACCCTATTTGAAAAGGAATTCTCTCAAGCAATTTAGATTGGGAAATTTGGCAACAGTGGTTTTTATCCAGTTAAATCTTTGTAAATATTGGTTCTTGAGGAGGCAAATTAATTTCCCAGCAATTAGATGTGAGTGAGTGAGTGAATATTAACGTCGCACTGTTCAGCTACACGAGAGATTTTGGCAATGGACCTCGCAATTTTGAACCATGGTAAAGTGATGAGGACGATACCCGAGCTGGCACCCCCTCTCCTAACTATCACACCACACATACTGGAGAACGTTTGAGCTCTCGACAGATTTAACATGCATCGTTTCCCTACACGGAGGGTCTTCAGCGGCACTAGTCTCGAACTCATGACATGCCTGCCATGAGTCCGGTACTTTGGATACTAGCAATTAGATGAAAATCATCGTTTCTAGACCTCACAGACTGTCTCTGGTCATGAGAAAAACAAGAAATTTCCTTGAGGTTTAAGCATTTTGCATCTAATTATGGTGTAGTTTCTAAAAGAAAATTACTAGCATACTATTTTAATTTGTTTTTATTAAGGTATTTACATAGAATATATAGACGATTTTCGAAACTAATAATTATTAATTTCCGCGTATTCGGTGGTAGGGCGAAAGAACAAAAGTAAATTGTTCTTGCTTTCTAAAATAAATTTGATATGGTATTTATTTTTGATTTGTGTCTATTTTTTACTGGTTTATTATTGTATTACTATTTTGATTGTAAGCACCTTTTTTCTGTTTGTTATCTTCAACGGGAACGGGGGCCCCCTAGAACCCGGGGGCACTGGGCTGCAGCCCATTTAGCCCATACGTAGATCCGGCCTTGCCTGGAGCTATCTTTCAGCAGGATAATGCACGCCCACATGTTGCGAAGACTGTTCGAGACTTCTGTTCAGCCCAACACCAGCAACTTCTTCCTTGGCCTGCTTATTCATCGGATATGTCGCCTATTGAGCACGTGTGAGATTTGATTGTTTGGCGTCTCGCTTGTAATCCGCATCCTGCAGCTTCAAAAGACGAACTTTTGCTGCGCATACAAGTAATTTGGAATTCTCTTCCACAAGCAGACATTCAAAATCTGTTTGACTCTATGCCACTTTGAATAGCAACACTTATTGCAGCGCGTGGTGGCTACACCAAAAATACTGATTTCGGACACTTAATATATATATATATATTTTTGCTTTGAAAATTTCGTCCTTAATTTGTACTAATACAGGTCGTTTGTGCTTTAAATTTCATTTAATTATGATGATTCCTTCATGGTGTTGCATTTTCACAAACATCAGTTTATAATGATAATATTTTGTCTATATATAGCTCAGATCTCTGTACAGAGACTGAACTAGGATTTTTGAACTATATAACTGAGAGAAGTGGCTTTATCCGTATTTTATGTATTAAAGTGTAAAAATTTTAACAAAAAAAACCCAGTAATTATTTCAATTGGTGATAACTCTAAAAGAAATATGAATCTTTCAAAAAAAAAAATCCTAGTCCAGCTCTCTGGAGATGTCTTAGCTATGTATATAAAAATATTATTATTATGTAAGCATTTTTCATAAAATTAGTATGTTTTAAAAATAGGAAATTCTGAGTTCATTTTTTCTCCAAAATATTGCATTTATATAATTTTTTATTGTAGTAATATTCTGAAAACAATTTTATACGTGTATTATAATCTAAATGACACTAAGTAATAAAAGAAGTATTTGTTTGTGTGTACGCTTTTGCAAAATCGTGGTTGCGAACGTAGTCAAATACATTAATTTAAAAATATATGAATATAATAATAGGAGGATTAGAGAAAAAGAATTTAAAACAGTTATTTGTCGAATTTTTCTTATTTTTAAAATGAAAAATGTTTTACAAATAAGGAAGTTCATTTTTTTTTACTTAGAAATCTATACGATAAATAAATCCAAGAATTTTGTCAAGAATTGTATAAGTAGTAACTAATAAACAATATATTCATCCCTACTTTTAATACACTGATGGAATTGACTTTTCATATGGTTAGTTAATTACTAAGTAATAGCATATGTGTGGGCCGAGAAACACCCCTTAAACTTCCAAGTGAGTTATGTTTAAAAGCACTGTTAAGGTGCATTGAAATGTTTGTTTTATTGCTTGACTGCTGGGAATGCTGAATTGTAAATCAATATGCTTTACCCAAAACGCATAATGCTATGCGTGAATTTAAAGGAATTCACATAGTGCTGCAAGAACGGCATCCGTAAGGGTGAAATTTGATGTGGGAAAATTGCCACTCGTATGAAACTCAATGTCGCAGCAGTGATGCTTTTGTTGAAAAAATTTACCATTTAGAATCAGACAAATCAAAATGTCTGCAATGGACGATGCAATAGGAGTCATCATGGAACTGCGGACCCATCCGTATGACAAGGGGTACAGTAAACAGCCATCTCGTGTTTTCAAACAACATTAAATCGTGTATACAAATGCTCGTGCGTGTATACAAATTCTTACAGTTCATTGATGTTTGCAATGCAATCGACTACATGTAAAGACTCCTTTGTGCAGGTTTCATTGATGTTTATCAGCAAGTACACTGGTACCTCGACATACGAGTGCCCCAACATACGAGTTTTTCGAGATACGAGCCGGCGTGCGAGTGATTTTTTGCTTTGAGTTACGAGCGAAATTCGAGATACGAGTTCGGTTTAGCAGGTCGGCCGGTAGTAGCACGCAACCGCGCGCCACGCGGTCGCGCCCATCACGGTCAGTGAATCAGCAGCGTGCTTCCGCTGTGATAAGTTGTGTAGTTGTGTTCGCGTTTTGTGTTGCGTTTATATTTACATTTACAGTTGTAGTTCATTTATTTTTATAACCATGGATCGGAAGAAAGTTTGTGAAAAGTCAAGTGCTAAGAAAAAGATGATGAGTATTGAATTAAAACGTGAAATTATAGAAAAACATGAGCAAGAGTTACAGTCACAGCAGCATACGGAGGAATGGCAAGAAATTGGTTTCGAGGAGTCAGTGGAGGAGGTTATTTCTACAAGTGAGATAAAGGAGATCTTAGGAATGTGGGAGAGAGTTTCACAGTTCGTGGAAAAGAAACACCCAGAAAAAGTTGCAACAGGTCGTGCATCTGATCTTTTTAATGACACTTGCCTAACTCATTTCCGGAACATTCTGAGAGGGAGGTAGAAACAAACCTCCTTGGACATGTTTTTTTCTAAACGGCCTACAGGTGAAAGCTAGAAAAATGTAGCGAAAAAGGCAAAGACCAGTGAGGATATCTAATTTATTTCTTTACATTCTCTTTTTTGTTTTTGTACAATAAATATTTGTTATTTATAAATACGTTTTTATTATTCAAAACCACATAACAAAAATAACTGGGGTGACATTTTGGGGGTTGGAACGGATTAATGGTAGTTCAACTGTTTTGTATGGGGAAATTTGCTTCGAGATACGAGTAATTCAAGATACGAGCAAGGTTGCGGAACGAATTAAACTCGTATGTCTAGGTACCACTGTACATGAATAAACGAGCACGAAAAATAAGAGTTATATTCTGCCAGCTATTTTTCAATGCATACTTGAAATTCTCCTTTATTTATATTTAACTTATTTACATACATTTCTTATTTATACAATAAGCAAAATAAGATGATCATATAAAATAAATCAAGCCTTACAACCTCCATCGCAGGAAAAAATATTTTTAAAAAAATGACTAAAATACTAATCATAATAGTATACGGTTGGATATATATTGTGGAACTTAGATAACTTCTATAAATAACTCTTATAAAATGAGTGGGCGAGATTACATAACTTAAACTCAAATGTAATTTCTACTGGCATTTCTCTTTCTATTTGTCTTTTCAGGTTTTTTTTCTTTCTATAAGAGACACTTCTGATTCGTAATACTTTTTCTAATGGGAAGTTTCTAAATATATCTGAAATCTACTTTCGAAATATTTTTTTTATATTAAATGTTTTTCTGAATTGCTATTTTTTGTTTTTCAATCTCTTTTGTATGCTTTAAAGCGAAGTCTTTAAATCTGAGGTTAACGTTGCCGAATGAGTTTTACCAAAGATTCGCCATGTGGTACATTGGAGGGGGGAGGGGAGTAACCTCCGTTCTAATATTATATGTCTGCAATTAGGGCTGTGAAGTGAAGAGAATGTAGTAACGTATGATATAATTTTCTCTCATATGAACATGGTAAAGAATTTTCTAAAGAAATATGAATAGGAATTTCTAAGGAAATATAAATAGGAATTTCTAAGGAAATATAAATTGGATTTTTTAAAGAAATATAAATAAAATTTTCTAACAAGATTTGTCTTTGATAAAGTTGTGTAACTCAGAGTGAAGTAATGTAACCTCAGCTACCTCAAATAATATGGTTTTCATACACAAGCAAGTAATATTAAGAAGCTGCAATTAGACAATTTTCAACAAATATACTTTTATAAATTCAAAACAATTTTTTGAATGAGATTTTTTCAGGTTAACAATTTTAGATTTTTTAACATATGCACTGCTTTCAAAATGTGTAATGTTTTGTGCAATTTTTTACAAATGTAATATGTTATTTGCCTCAAATATCAAGTTTTGAAGAAATCGCATTTCGAATGACTTATAGTTTTGTGGTACTAATCACAGTGTTGTAATAAGACTTTTAAATCTTCGAAATAAAAATTCTATGTAAATGATTTCCCAATTTTTACTAGCTTTGAAGACATTTAATACTTTTTTAAAATTAATTATACTGTATTTGTGTTTAGATATATACATATTCATGGTATTATGCCTCTTTATATTTAAAATAGATTATATTTATTTTAATAATGTCACTTATAAAATTCTTGAAAAATCGCTTCTGTGTTTCCTCGCCAAAAAAAAAAAAGTTGCTTAAATGTTTCTCTTCCCAATAGCAACAAAGTCGCATAAAACATGAAATACTTGTATCTCAATAATTTAATATAAATTAGACAGGATTATGGGATATTCCATTAAAAATTTCTTATCAATAACAACAAAATTGTATATAACATGAAACATTTGCTTTTTTATAATATAAATTAGATTGGGTTATGGAATATTCTTTTCACACTATTTTGCTAGAAAGGAAGAAAATTGATTTTTTAAATAAATGAAGTAATTAAAAGAAAAGGACGCGAGTTGTTTTTTGATAAAATGCATATGCATGATGTTAATTTTTGCAGATGAGTTATTTTTATAGTTAGAGAGAGAGGAGAATATGAAATTGTTCTTTCACTAACTTTATAATTTAAATATATAGTTTTTGAGAATATGTTCATTGTTTTCCGTATAAAAATTCATAACTGATTTCGAGGAACAAATTAAAGTGAAATTGTTAAAGAAATTACTATGAATCTTGTAAGGGCAGTCAGTAGGATAAAAATCCTGAAATTATCGTTTTTGAGTTTTTGATGTGTCTGAAATCTCCATTTCATAACCTTTCTAGGGATATAACACACATGCCATAGTTTCAATTAGAAGTACGTCAAAATGACTTTTAAAAAATCATCAAATGGCGGGCTTTTGACTGACGGAATCGGCCAGCTAATTCACTAGACCTAAATTCTCAGGAATCTTTTAGCTAAGATGAGTTAAGAACATTTGCACTGCACCAGTAGAGTCAATACCAAGATCAGTTGAAAAGGTCATTTCTGCTATAGGAGGATATACTTTGCATTAATGTAAAAATTTTTCTGTCTACTCCAGGTATAAAATGATTAAAAACTAGGGTTTTGGAAAAAATTGTTCTATATATACCATTTGTCTCAATTAATTAGAGCAGTATAGTATTTGGGAGTAAACCAGTCTAATAGTGACGAAGATTAATGTAAAAACTCAGAGTTATATAAAAATGCTCAGCTTTAAACTGTGTAGAACAATGAACAAAATTCGTACAATTAAGCAAGTCTGAGAAAGTATACGACTAAATTCTTGGACAAAATTGATAATCCTTCTATTCAGCAAATTGATATATATTCCCCATTTAAATGTTCACAGGCCTAGAACCATTATATTAGATCTCGCATTTTTAAAATGCACAACTGTTTAAATTTCTTGTTAAATCGGTCCTATTTAATTAGGCAAGAGATCGCTTGATGAGCTTTGCTTCACCAAATTCTAAAACTTCACATAAAAAGTCAATTTAGTTATAACTTGTACTTGCTAATTAAATTTATTTATATCAATTTCAGATACTTTTAGTCAGAGCCACATTCAAATTTCCCATTTTCACTCAAACGTTTTTAGCTGCATTTGGATTGCCTACGCATAGCCACATCCACCACCTTGATCTCGTGGCCGCGGTAGCCGAGTGGTCTAGGCATCGGAGCTTGGCTAGCGTGTCATGAGTTCGATCCCAGTACCACTGAAGACCCGCCGTGTAGGGGAGTGATGCACGTAAAATCTGTCGAGAGCTCAAACGTCCTCCCGTTGGTGTGGTGTGGTAGTTAGGAGAGGGGGTGCCAGCTCAGGTGTCGTTCGCGTCACTTGACCTTGGTTCAAAATCACGCGGACCGTCCCCAAAAGCCCTCGTGTAGCTGAACAGTGGGACGTTAATACTCACTCACCACCTTGATCTCTCCTCTCATTCTCTTAAATAAATTTTCTACATTAAAATTAATGCTCTTTTACTTTCCCGCAGTTTTAAAATTGATTAAATTTGTAAATTTAATTTAGTTATTAATTTTTGTTGGCGCTGGGTTCAGTTGAATAGCACTACTGTTATTTTTACCTGAGATTGGAGATTGGATACAGATACAGGACTAATTACTCTACGATCATATCTACGAATAATTATCTCGGAATCAAAACCAGTTAAAAGAGTAAGGTGAAATAATTTAGTGACTTCAATGTAAGATGTACTGTTGCCACCTTTTCTTAAATATTAAAGATTAGCTTCCATAACTGTATTTTGTATTATTAGAAAGTATCAGGTAAAGAAAAAGCAACTTGAAACAATGAGGACTGTTCTGGTTGAAAAGAGCAAGAGAGGAGAAATACGAGTAGCATACGCAGACCGTAACAACATAAGGGCAACAGCACGATAAAATATTGCTGAATTCAATACAGGTGTATGACAAAGCATGTCTGAACCCACAACAAGACAGACAAAGTGAGCAAAAGATGGACTATCGATGATACTTTGGTATCACGAGAATGTAGGTAAACGTTCGCGTTTATGAACTCAGAAATAACGAAATTAGTTATTTAAGGAGGAGAAAAAAGTAATTCGATCCAATTAATTTCGTTTCCTGTTCCATTATGTGCATGAAAGGTTGAGAATAAGGTACACACACACACACAGCACGAATTTCTGATACTATTTTACCAAATATGTCATATCTTCAAGCTGCTGGTAGTGAAATTATGGCGTAGGAAATGTTTCTTCTGGAGTTCAACGGGACCATTGCCCCTAGCTATCATGGTCAACCGACATTAAATTGGCTTAATGTCACCAGAGATTAACCTGCTTCCATTACCACCATCCAATATGATTCATTAAAGAATTGCCGAGGCATGGGCCATAATTCCTCTGCAACGGTATCACAACTCGTTGAGTCCATGCCGAATAGAATATGAGTTGTAATCAGAGCTAAAGGTTTTATTGGTGGTTTTCTCTAATTTTTTGGCTATTATTTGTAGAAATAGTAGACTACATTTATAAATTTGTTGCATATATTCTGATACCTTTTCATAAGAGTTTTCGTTTCCAACAAAAAAGTACTCTTCCATTACATATTCTTTGATATTCAACATTTTTTAAAATAAATTCTGTAAGATTTTAATTTTTTGAAAATTTTTTAAAGCAAAATACATTTCATTCTCTAAAAAACCCATTAAAAACATACAAAAGCACCCATTATATTCCATTCTAATCAGAAATCATTGTATTTCCTGTTGAAATATATTGAAAACTCAAATACGATATCTGATATTCATGATGATACAACTCACATAAAAGTTTTCTAAAAACTGTTATGGAATTTTATTTTATTCAGTAGAAGCTGGCAATCAATTGAAAACCCTTGAAGAAACTGGAAGATGTTGACTTGCAGGACATAAATATTATACATCATTTTATCTTCACTTGCGATGCTCGAATACTTATAAATTCATAAAGCTTTTTCACATGTTTACTTTATTCTCGAGTCAACATTTTAATCCAATTCAAAGAGGTTTTAAAATTCAGTTGACTGAATAAATGAACATAAATATATAAATCTGTGTTTATTTGTCTGTTTATCTATTTATCTCTACCTTTCTGTCTTTCTCTATATATACATAAGTCCGCTTTATCAAAAATATTTTATAAAGAAAATAGAAATATAAAATATTTGAAGTCTGATACTTCAAAATATCAGTGATATATATCAATACCATGTGCATTATTTTACTTTTGTTTAAAAATGGTTACGTTGGATTTTACAAATAAATATTGTAACTCTTAAATGCATGATATTATTTTCAAATTCTTTTCCATGATTTTACAAATTTTTGATTCTTAAATATTAGCATAAAACTCACTTCGATAGTAAGTGAATATCCACGTCGCATTGCTCAGCTACACGAGGGCTTTTGGCGAACGGACCTCGTAAATTTGAACCGTGGTCAAGTGATCCGGACGATACATGAGCTGGCACCCCCTCTCCTAACTACCACACTACACCAATGGGAGGACGTTTGAACTCTCGACAGGTTTTACGTGCATCGCTTCCCTACATAGTGGGTCTTCATTGTACTGGGCTCGGAACTCAGAACACGCCAGCCATGATCAGATACCTTTATCACTTGGCTACCACGGCCACATATAAAATTCACTTCAACTGCTACGAATTATAATTATTTTTCTTAGTACAGTAGAACTCCAAAAACTCGGCACTCGCTAATCCTGCAGTCCAGAAAACTCGGCGATACCCTTGCACATCGAAACCCACACACCCCATGCTTATATAATCAATGAAAAAAAATCTGGAAAATGAGGAAGTCATTAACACGTAGGACCCTGTACAAACTCCTAAAATATAATATAAGGAGGAATAAAGGCTGTCGAAGCCGTCCTTCGGTATTTTCAACAACAAGGTGCATCAGTAATGAACTTGCTTTTCCTTCGTCTTCTTTGTGATGAAGGAAGAAAGCGCAGAATGTAGTAAGAAAGACAACAGGACATTGCACATTTCTTTATTAGAGCAGTCAGTGTTTGCAAAGTCGGTTACTTAATTTTCATTATAGAGAGCTTTATGTATTCATAAAGTATTTTTCTGAGGTGTGTCTCATCAGGTAAATTAATGTGTACTTGTATTCCTTACTTTTCATTTTCGTGGAGTAAATGCTTTATTTCTTCATAAAGTAAGCTTTTTTTTCTTTGTTTATGGGTGTTTGGGAAGTTTATTTTCTGTTGTCTTCTCAAGCAAACAATACATAAAAGGGCAGTACAAAATTTTCTGAGGTATTGCTTACAATTCCATTCTAGATAACCTTAAATTTTCACAAACTCGGACTCTCTTCGGTCTACATTAGACCTAATTTTCGGGACACTACTGTATTTCAAAAGAAAACACTTACTGCTGATTTTCGGTATGGAAGTTTGGATAATGATGTATCGGGATAATGATTTGGATAATGATGCGTCAGTTTACCTGGGTTCAAAATTACAAGGTCCTTTGCCAACAGTTCTCAATTAACTTCAAAATACAACGTTAAATGTCAATTACTCAAACAGTCTAAAGAAAAGTTTGGATTATTTAAGAAAAAAGCTGCATACAACTGCTTTTAGAATAGTGTAAAAGGATTTCAGCTTTCCAAACATTTTTACAGGCAATCAAAACAATTTTCTCGTATTTGATGCTCCTTTATTCTAAATTTATATAATCTGAATACCTAATCGTTATGTATGACTTGTATTACACATTAGATGATGCGATTAGATCTGACATTTGATTGAATGAACAAGTATGGACATTTGAAAATATGAGTTATGATTTAAAAATTAATTTACAGAATGATAACACTTCTCAAAGAATTTGTACAAAAATTTAGTGTCCATATTCAGAAAGCATAAAAATAAATTTTTCAGAATTTTATTGAATACGAATGGGAAAATTCATCTTGTAAGGAAATCATCCCCTTCTTTTCTAAAAATACTTTATTTTGCTTATTCAAGATGATATATTTGCTTGGAATTTTTTTTTAACAAACATTATTTTGTATCTTAAAAAATAGTTTAATACTTATTCAAGATATTTAAAAAAGTTTAAATGATGATGTCTATAGTTAAAGAGTTTTATGTTCCTGAATTATTAAAATGACTTTTCTTTGGATTGTACTACTCTTATAATGTTCTAGATATTATCATTTGGGAATAAATTTAATTTTACTCATTCTCTCACTTTTTCTCGTGCTAAATCATTATAAAAACGTATTAAAGATTTTTTGACAGTTATAGATGCCAAATAATTACAGCATTGCAGAATACGAATTTTTTTTGCGCAAAACAAAATGAAAATATCTTTTTAATTGAAAATTAGTTTCCGAACGTAGTAGGATACTTTAAAATCTCAAAAGACGTTCTCTTTGATCTGAAATTAAAAATATATATGTAAAATGCAAATTTGATATAAAATTCTTCTTGTATGTTTTACCTTTAGTTTAAAAAAGCCATTCACGTTTTTTTTTTAACTTCCCTCATTACGCCATATTACTTTAATATAAGACAGTGTGTGGATTTAAAATAAAATTCAGTTTCTAATAATCATTGCCTTACTATCCTTCTAAAACTTTATTGTAATGTAATTTGTGTATTAAAATATTTCATTACTGACCTAAATAGCAAAATAAAGAACTTATTCACTGTTGAAGATTTAACTATTTATTACAAATGCATATAAATATTGAATTCAATTTTCAGTCCAGATGTATTTATTTCTAATGTTTTTGATAATTTTCATTCAAAATGCATTTCTTCTTGAAGTAAAAAAGACTGTATTAATTTTAGATCCAATTATTTATGCTTTTGTCAATTCCATATATAAAGTACAAATCATTTGCAATCAATATTTCAACCGTATAATTAAAGCGTTTTTACTAAAGTTCTTTTAATTTTCCACCGATTGCGTAAAATTTTCATAAAGATAGCTGTAGCATATAAGTGTATTTCGTGTTGAATAAGTAAGGTATTAAATTTAATGAAATATTGATTGCATGTTTAAAACGCGTTTTTTAAAGATTATTTTATATTTTATTACTTTTACTTATATGCTATTTTTACTACACGGGAATTTTATTAATAACAGTTACAATTGTGTTTAACATTGGTCACAAGTACTTATGACCAGTAACATAATTATTATATTTTTTGATAATTATTAATACTGATAAAAAGGAATGGTAGTGTACATTCTATTAAAATGTTTTATTTTTTTATTTTTGGATAAGGGAAAAAATTAGATTTTTTATTAAAACTTCATGGTTTTTCTTTTTCGTATTTTAACAACAGAAAAAATTATTTTAAAAACGCACTCATTTAAATTCTATTTATTGTTGAGTAAATTAATTGAATATTTATGACTGGAAACTCAAGGTCTATGATGAGAGTGTTTGAATCCTGATTGCAGAACGATACTTTATCCTAGATAATAGGGGCTAATACAACAATTTAATCAATTTTGGGCTTAAATTTCAAATCCTGTAAACACGCCCTCGTTTTCGGTACTTGAGCGTTGTTTAAAATGATACGGTACGTTGCAAGACATTTACTATTTTTTTTACCTTACATTTTTATATTTGTGAATACGATTTAAGTAAACACGACCATAATTAGTCTAAAATAGATTGATAGGTATTTGGCCAATAATAACGAAAGATGAATAACTTTGTATAGATTGTACAGAAAAGTTGTAATATGATCCAAGATTTTCATTAAGTATTTTTTCCCCTTAGAATAGCAATCACTTAGCAGTCCTTGAAAGGGAACAGCAAAAATCGATGAGATAAAGTTGGATGAAAGAAATTCTATACTTCATCATCTGAAGTATTCATTTATGAATGGTTTTGTACGTGACCAGCGTCATTATAGATAAATGAACTAAATAAACATTTCATCATCTGAGAAATTATAAGAAATCAGATTATTATATAGAAAATTCCCTCGGCGAGTTAGAAGCTATTCGCGTTTTAAATGAATCTTATTAAATAGATTAATTTTTGTATATATATAAGATATCAATAATGTGAATCATTACGATTAATCCAAATCAATAAGGGTAAATTTTCGGTAAGTATACGAAGTTTTTACTTATATAATATAGATTGAGTTTTTACTCTATTAATATATATATATATATATATACAATAGACTTTAGAACACAACGATAAGGAAATCAGTGAAGCAATTTTTTTTTGGTTATGAAATAGTTTTATCAGTGGAAATCCACAAATGTGTATATACCCATTATTTTTTAAAATTTCTATTTACTGGGAATAGAGAGAGCATGAAAAAGTAGCGGTGTAACGGGTCTATTCGCGTATCTTTCGCTAATCCTCTTGGGGAAATTCTATTCATTTAAATATTGTTCACACAATTGAAAATTTTATCCCAAAGAGAAGATGTGATCTATGTTAAATCATGTCTTATATTTAAGCAATAACTTTTAGGTTCGATAAGAGAGAGAGGCAAGGAATTAGATGATAGAAGCTTGAGATTATTATAAAAGTAATTTCAAGTTATACCAGAGAAACTCGTCGATTGATTAATTAATTAATATATAAATTTGATAACTGACAGTTAGTCAGTAAGATATGGGAATTAGATTCATATCGATTTGAAGTCGATTATTTGAGATAGGAAGTTACAATTATTTCTCAACATAAGTTTCTGTTTATAATTAAATATTAAATATCTCATCTTCCCCGCTTTGGCTCCAATACTTTATATGTGTGCATTTTTTCCCTGGGTTTTGTTAGATTTATAAAAGGATAAATAAACTATATTTGCTTTAATTATGGCTGGTGTTCATTCTGACTCCCTATCATTAAGAGATTCTAAAATAAATAATTTACAACGGTATTAAAATAATGACTTAAATGCAATGAAAGTTCTTTAAAAAGCTATTAATTAAGTTTTTCTCATTCGAAATCAAGCATGTTTCATCCTTTTATTGAATTTTAAGCGTTTATGATTAATTATTTCTTTTACTTTGAAAGAGTACTTAGTAAAATCGATTCTTAACTTTAACCATGTGTAGATACTAATCTCAGTTAATTATCTAACATCTTTATTATTTCTATCAGATCCATGGGACATGCAAGGAAATTGACATTTAGTTAATTAGGATAGTTCATATATTTCTTCAACAAACATTTTGCTTTAATCGATGAAATTCTAATACATCTCATGCTTAAAAGAGCTTTTTTTTAAAATAAGAATAATCGGTTCTTAAAGAATGAAATATATAAGAAAAAATAAAGAAAAATACATTTGTGAGAAAAATATTATAAAAATATAATCAGGTTCGAATTTTTAGGGACATAAGCAATGTAAAATAATTGATTTTTTTTTTGTGTAATTTCTTACTTCTGAGTGAACATATTGATAATATTTTTCATGTATAGTTGTTCTATTATTATTAACATTTTATCTGCTATATGAAGCAAATATACCATGCAAAAAAACTACAGCTAATTAAAATAAAAAAGCTAATTTAAACTGAGCAGTTTTAAATTGGCTCAGATAAAATTTGTATGTTTGAGATGTTAAATTATTTTAAGAACTCATTTCGAAAGATGCAGTTTAAAAATAAATATAACAATTTTAAGAAACTTTAACTATTATTTAATATAACAAGATAAACTTAACACACAAGCTTTTGAGCAATATTAGTAATGGATAAATATCTTTTTAAAAAATTCTTACTTTTATTTATTTTTATCGTTAGAGGATTTTGTATGAAAGCATCGAAATAAACAAATGCTTATTATTTATAATCGCATATATAATAAATTATGCTTTATATGTAACAAAACTATTACTTTTGTTAATTTATATTAAAATTTGTATCTGAAGAAGCATGCACATTTTGAAAATTATGTACCCAAAATTACATATATACATGCACGTACAATTTAAATAAGATTTCTTCCAAATAATAGATAATTGCCAATTCAGTAGATGTCCGCAAACTTGAACTAATGTTGACCGAGGGTTTAACGTGTTTGTGGAAATATAGAGTTATCGAGAATGGGATTAAAAATGAAAATGTACAAGTGTTTCTTTAAAAAATATTGTATTATTTAAGTATGAAAATATGTATTGTTTAGCTGAAAATACAAGAGAAAATAAAATACCCAAATACCTTAAGCAAAGGGAAAGTACATACTTTATGGAAGCGTAGAGCATTTACTACATGAGAAGGAAAATTTATGAATACATAGTATACAGTAATTTAACCTCTTGAGACCTGAGAAGTAAATCCTCAATATATTTGTCAAATTTTCTTGGTGTGTACTTAAAATGGAACTATTAAAAGGAAAAAATATAAAAAGGACATTTTAAAATTTTTATTTATGTTAATTAAGTGGTACCCAAATGGGTATCGTGGAACTACATGCATATAATGTAACAATATTAGAGAAAAGAGTTATATCGACATACATAGTTTTTTTAAACTGTTATTTGTTATCGAATTCAAAGAAGCAATTCCTATTTTGTAAACACAGATACAAGTCACATTTAATGCATCTCACTCTGAATTTTCCTGGGCATCCTGGAAAGCGACACTTCATTTGATTTTCTCTTTTTACATGTTACGGAAAGTGGCCAATTCGGTCATACCGTACACCATTCACAGGCAAAGGAACAATTCGTTGAGGTCTTTCCTGTACGGCTTCTTCAGAAACTTTTGCTTTTATTAAGATCTCAGCTATCACAGGCTCGAAGTCTATCAAATGAAATCTATTTTTAGAGAAACTTTTCATTGCTTCAATGACGAATATACATAATCCAAGCATTGCAGGTGGCCATATTCAAAAAATATGCAAAGACACGCATTGTCCATTTCTTGGTCCGTGTGGATATCCGTTAATATGAGATTAGTCTGTCCATCATATCAAAACCTTCCATGTAAGTGTTATATGACCTTGCAATGGCAGGTTGTCTGACATCTGCTCTCTGTCTTTGTTCTTTCGCCCACCTCTTACAGCTGCCTTCAGGTTTGATACCAAATGCATTTGACAAAAGAAGAACAGATTTCTTGTCTTTCCATTTAACAAGACAAGCTTTTCTATCCTCGCGTCTTCGAGAAACTGATGAATCTCACTCCATACAAGTATCTTTTGGAAAGCTTTCGACGACACCATCAGTACGGTCGGCCAGTTAAATATACGTTTTTACTCACGAGAAAATTTAAAATTGCTAGTCCTGTAAAATATCTGTCGGTGAATAAATGGGTTACTTTTGCTGCTGGTATAGTACCAACCAAATGTTTCAAAACTGCTCCTTCCAAACCATATAATTGCTAGTCTTCAACTGGAACTGCATCAGCTCCTGTGTAAATTAAAAAAATCCAAACAAGCCCATCTGGTGCAGCAAGTACAATTTTTTTTAATCCTACAGGGTTTGGCTTCGATGGTAAGTATTGTCTCATAGGGCTTCTGCCAGAGAACGGCATCATCTGTTCATCAATTGACAGACATTCTGTTCGAGGAAGTTTCAAACAGGCATTTCTAAAAACTTCTAAAATCAGAAGCGCTTTCTGGAATATTTTCAAAGTCTGTATCATTAATATCGGAAAGTTCACCATCGCTTTGTACAAGCTATTCTTGGATTTACTTTAAAAAAAATGAAAACCATACATAGCGTCGCCACTCTACTTTGATTCCAAGGTACCCAATTGGGTACTTTTGTTTCAAAGTGAAAGAAATCGTAAATAACCACAAAGTAAATTTCTAAAAATGCATGTAGAATAAAGCTTAAACACTTCTTAGTTGCAAAAAACAGTAAAAACCTAATTATTATATTTATTAATATTAAAAAAATGAATCAACTTCCCAGTAGCCGGTTGAGTCACCATTTTCTTCAGTTTCTCTACTTTAAAGCTGTATGAATCATTTTGTCTTCAGTGTGGTGCTGACATCTCTTAGCAGGCATTAAATTGGAGTTTTGCCCAATTGGGTATTCTGGGACTTAAGTCGAATAAGCCTTTTTTATTGGAATAAATGCTAATCTACGAAAGTCCCCAAATGGGCACCGAGGGTCCCAAGAGGTTAACTGATCAGACACACCTTAGAAAAATACTTACATAAGGCATAAATCTGACTATAATTAAAATTAAAATGCCAACATAGCTAAATCTAGCTACTAGCGTAGGTTTTTTTCAAACTGTGATTTTGTGGCCGAGTTACCTGGACTACCAGGTTATTGAGGGCCGAGTTTTTGGGACCCTTGTATTTATATTACATCAATTTCTTTCGGGATGTTGGAACTTTTGTTGAACCCTTTTGTTCCTCTTCTTCTTAATGAAAGGTAATTAAGTTTAATTAAAAATCAATTCCTTAATAATTGCATGTATCGAAGTTAAATTAAATTTTTTTTTAATATTCATCAAAAGAAATAACATTTATTAAAAGAAAAATGATCTCAAAAAATTTATTCATGCAGTATATAAATTTCTTATGATTATTTCTTTGTCAATATTTTAAACAAAAACCAATTATTATATTTTCATTCGAATACAAAATGTTTCATATAATATTCAAAATACATTAAGCGAGCCTGAAATCTTCTATAATAATCTACATTTAAAGAGTTGATTTAAATAATTTCATTTATCAATAATAATTCAGACAAATTATTTTTTTAAAAAAATTATTTTATTTTAACTTTGAGTGAACTCATTTTTTATTTGGTTAATTTATAAGAAAATAATTCTGCGATCAATATTAAAACTTTTGGATTTTTTGAAATTATGATTCTTTTTATTTTAATATTTAATGCACTTTATTTTAACTTTTTAAATAAAATTAATTTTTAGTGTAAATGAACTCTAGATATATTATACTTTTAGATATTTTACACTTCAGTAATTCAAAATTTACTTCAGTCTCAAGCTTATTCACATATAAAAACTAATTTAGTAATTTTTTCAAATTAAAAAAAAATTTAAATATTCAAACATAAATACTTTAAAATTATAATTTAGATGATGTTCTAAATGAGAAAAAAACTGCTATGTTCACTGTGTTTTGGAAAAGGGGTCTTAGATATCAGTTTTAAAATAATTATTAATATTAATTCTTTAAAATTTTCTGAAGAATGAAAAATGAATAATATTCTCTTAAATAAAATTAAATATTGCTGAATATTAAACATAAAACAAACTTGACTGTGCGTTAATACGGCCTTTTATAGGAAATCTTCAAAATATAAAGATTTATATATATATGTAATAATTCCCAGTAATATAATCCTTTTTCATAACTTTTAACTACCAATGGTCCATCCCTTCAGGACCAACGTTTTAGTAATAAGTTAATCCGCCGCCTAACGAGAGTCTTTTAAACTACACCTATCCACCCACTCAGATCATGTGATTTGATAAGCCTTTAAATACCGAGATTCCTGGGGACCAATCTCTCTTTCGCTTCTGTTTTGTGTTTCAACATGTAGTCGGCTGTATTGTGTTTGTGTGTGCTTCTATTGTGACGTCCCTGTAATGTCTTATGTTATGTGTTTAAGATAGAATTAAACAGATTTGAATAACCCATGATTGCCTCTTGGATAATATTAATTATGCCTCACCAATCTCATATAAAGGATACCTTTCAACGGCCACGTCTATTTCATATATACATATAGACGTCGCAAGCATTCTCATTTTTTTACGCAATGCGAGTTTAAAATTGCAGTAAAAAGTGCATCAAATGCATTTTTTTTTCAAGGAATCTTCACTCATTCGCGAGCGAAAAAAGCTCCAGGAGAGATATATTTACTCGAGAGAGAATGTAAAAGTAAATTGCTCTGGAAGTCTTTGAACATTTATGAATCTGCCGAGGAAATGGTGTGAACTCAAGAAATACACAATATTGAAATCAAATCTCTACTACATTTGTAAAAAAAGTTGTTTTCTCGGCACAATCGTGTTGTATATGTTTTTCATGCATTGGAATAGAAATAAGTCAGGGAAAAAAGCAAATATGTGAATGCGTTGCTTGCAACTATATCGAAGAAGAAACATTCATAATAAAAATGAATAGACATAAATTTTTGAAATTTTCTCATTTTTTAATCATAAAAACGAATTGTAATTATTTTTAAGACCATAGACAGCTTTATGATAACTAATTTAAATACTCTACAGCTATCTATGTAGGAATAATTAAGGAAATTCGTTTATGTCTATTTTTCATTAATTTTGAAAATGATTTAATTTTCAAAATAAAATATTATTTGTTAGCTTATCAGAGAAAAAAAATTGTATCCGTTTTTTTTTATAACTGAGGAAAATTAAAAGGAGAAAAATATAGAAAATCGTTTCATCCTTAATTAAGTATTTTTTCCAAGTAGGTTCAATTTAAATCTACGACATGTATTTGAATTTCCATATATTTAAAGATTTGAAATTAGTGGACACCTTCATGACAAATAATTACTTTATTACTCCCTCATAGAGAAATAAACTTGTCTGAAATCCAAACAACCGGAACAAAAACCACAAGACGCACACGTGGCTAATGTTGGAGTATATAAAGCTTCTCATGTGCTGTCTTTCTACACGTATAGTGTTTAGAAATATAATGTGAAAAACGGTTGAATTATCAGATTTTCATGAAGGGTAAATTATTATTTCTCAATGCCTAGGAAGTTTGATTTCAGGAACTGCATGTTTGAGGGGATAATTACGTATTCCTGTTGTGAGTATTTGTTGAAAGTGATGAATGGATGGTGAAAGCACAAATATCTAACCAGAGGCTTGTCGACTCATTGATAGAAAAAAGAGTAGATAGTTACGTGCTGCGCGCCATGACCAATGGCTTACAACAGCCGATAACACCAGCAGTTACAACATAGTTGAACCAGAAGGTGTACCACAACATACAGTGCAGCGTATACTGCTGCGCAGGGACTTCCGTAGCTCGAGCACTAGTCGTGTCTTAGTTCTCGTGGCATGTCTACACCAACAACGCCTCAGTTGGCAATGGCATATCGACATCGGATCATAGAAAAATGGTAGAAAGTCACTTGATCCGACGAATCACGTTTTCTAGTTAATCATAATGACAAGAGAGTACAAATGCGCTGATTTGCAACGAAAATCCTGGTTCGCATGTAAACAATTGGCTGGATATATGCTGGTGGAGGTACTATTGTGGAATGAGTGTTTTCATAGCGCACAAATTAGGGGTTGTCAGACATCGTCTCGCTGTCTCATGCAGTTTCTCAAACTTTTACCTGTATATATATTATTAACCCTTTTACAGGTCAATTTTTTTCACCTAAAATATTTTTAAAAGTGGCACATTTTTTTATTGTATATAAGTAAAGATCATACTCTAATCCCCCCCCCCGTCTGGCTTCACCACAAAGAAAATGCGAGATTAAAAGTATTTCAGTACCATAGACTAACTGTATCACCTTTTTAAAACACTGGCACTAAATAAAACACCATGAGACAGTGCTTCTCAAACATTCACTGTTTGCGATCGGATTTTTAATCGCAATATTCATCATGCCCCCCCCCCTCTATACAATATACAATGTATTGAATACAATAATAATGTACTATGGTGAAAAACTACAATACCATTTTAATTACAAACCGTACAAATTATTAAGATAAGTATTACATTTTTTTTATAATTTTGTGTATGACAAGCCCATGGAAGTTACTAGTAATTATTAAACCTGCTCTCAACTTAGTATTGATAAATTAACTATCAAATACATTAATCAGTACTGATACATTTATAACTATATTATTTTAGTGTAAATGTGTTAGATGTATTTTGTTTTGCTTCTTTCAGTAAATTAATAAAGTACTTAAGTTATCTATTATTTTCAAATTTTCGATATGCTTGTGCCCTCCACGTAAGGTTATCACCTCCCCCATCTCAGGGGGTACGCCACCACAGTTTCAGAAACGCTGCCATAAGAGTTAACCCTCTGAGTGTTCGTCCTTGTCCTGAAAAATCATTCCGAAAGCGTTTACTTATTTTTTGAGAATTCCTTCGAAAGTGCAACACATTTAATTCTTTTCCCCTTTAAAGTTAGCGGGAGGTCTACAGGGGAAGATTTTATTACTCAGTTCGGCCTCTTTGTTGCTTTAAAACCGGGGAAAACTCGTTCACAGCTGTGACATTGCCTTGTGCGAATTTTGGGTGGAAAAAGCGGGTCCACGTGGTTGTTTGATCCGTTAAGTCACAATAAAAGTGAAGAGTTAAAAAAAAATAAAAACTCGAAAGAAAGAAACTTGTTACAAAAGTTGAAAAATACTTGTTTATTTTAAACAAAACAAAATTTAAAAAAATTAATTTAAGAAAAATAAACTATTTTGGACTAACGATTTGAGCCAGGAAAAAGTACCTTGTATTTATTGTGGAATATGAGACTAAGAAAACACAAATACAACGTAATGTTTTTTAAAAAGTAACTATGTAAAAAAGAGTAAAAGTGACCATCTCTCTCTCTCTCTCTTTTTAAACAATAAGAGAATAAATGAAGTATCGTTACATACGACGATTATGTTTATGAAATGAAATCAATCTTCCTCTATTCAATTATATTTTAAATTTAAAGTAACATAAAGAAAGATTTCAATACTTTTAATTTATATATATTTTAATCCTATAAATGATGTTTTTATGTTAAATTAATTTTTCGGAAAAAATCTAAATTTTATTTCATAGTCAAACAACTTGTACTAAGCAAAAATACCTTTTTTACATAGGCATTTGTGACGGAGCAAAAAGCAAATTTAGTCAAATTTTTTATTTTAATTTTAATGGGAATATATTTTTTTCAAAATGTAAAAGTATTTCTAACCATTTTCTATTAAAATTTAATTTTTAATTTTTCTGTTTCTTTAGTGTTAAACGGAAAATTCACCGATAAATACAACTTTCACACAATTCAATCATTACAAATTCTAATGAGAGAAAAACTTCTCCCAATTAATTTTGTCTTTCAAAACAGTACACTTAAAACAATTTTGCTCAGTGAAGCTAACCGACAATTCCGCAGTGTATTCATATTAATTTTTTAAAAAAAAATAACATTCGGAAATGCTGTATTCAATTTTTTGAGAATAAAAAAATAATGCCTGCTGTGGAGAAGACAGAGAATGAGATGTGATGTATGGTTTTGAAAGAATGTTTTCGTACATGTAGAGTATTTTTGAAAATTCAAATATCACCAAAGCTGATCATATGATTGTAAATGAGTCTTATTTTAGAATGTGAGCTGTGGGGTATCAAAATAAAACATTTTACTTTTAAATAGCCAAGGAGTTTATACTCAATATCCTCTTCATAAAATTGCTTACAACTTTTATTCAAATTGTAAAGAAACTGAAATATAAATATCTGACTTACTCCAGTCAAAAATATTCATATTATGTGAAAATACTGTTCCTCCACTTATTTAAGTACATTTATAAGCTATAGCCCAAAGCAATATTTTATTTTTATAAACGAGGCACAAAAATTCAGTTATAAAAATATATTTTTCATTTTAGAACATATAAACCGTACACGGATTGTAAGACCATTTCTAAAATACTAAGAGTTTTTAGAGGAACAAAAACATATAATTTTGGGTAATTCAAATTTTAATATAATACGCAAATATATATATTATTAAGCAAATACGTTTGACAAGAAAAAAGTAATTTATTTAAATCTTGTATTGCATGAATAAAATAAATCAAAGATCCTCCTGAAATAAACACAATTGAAGGGAAAATATTTAATTTGCAATCGATAGCATATAAACGTTTCTGTTAGAGGTATCCCCGAAGTGACGCAATCCTATTCGGTAAAAAATAAAACTTACTGCTAGAATCATACAATTTCCTAATGAATGGGTGAATCCAAATATTTTTTTTCATGTAAACTGTTTGGACGGAAATAGCTAAATAGGAACATTTAATAATTTACATAAATTAAAATTAACCGTTATAGTTTATATAATTTCTTAAGATTACAAAAGGTGTATTTCGGAAGCACAAGTTTTAATAGGAGTACGGTTTATGAAAAGTAGAACAAATATATCTGAAGGACTATGGTTTGTTACCTTAAATATTGTGAGTGATTTTGGGGTTTATTGGCGCAAGAGCCGATTTCGGCTATACTGCGCCAAACATTTGTTTTAATATCTGTGGTCTAGACGGGAAGAGAGAAAGAAAGAATGAATTGAATGACAAGAAAGAGGGTCGAAAATAGAGAAGGATCACTAGGGTACCCCGGGTTCGTGAAGCCCGTGTTTGCCAAAGACAGTAAACCCCGTGGGAAAAGGAAAAGATCCCTAGGGCACCTCGGGATTGTGACACCCGTACTCACCTAAAGAAGGTGAGCCCCCTGAGGGGCTTAAATATTGTGAAACACAACAAAGTATATTGGAAATCAATTCCCCAATTCGTGTTAATAAAAATGTATGAAAAAACTGCAAGACTTATTTTTGTATTTGTAATTATTATAATTTTTCCTGAAAACTGCAATTTCTTGTGCGACACCCGTCAAAACCGCTGGGCCCTCACTTTTTGCCCAGCTCACCCCTAGCTAAACCAGCTCTGCTCTAGCAAGTGAAAATGCCGTCTTCTGTTTATCAAGGTTATGCATTGCAGACTGTATCCTGTATGTTAGATGTTCGTTTTTTTCTTCTACGTCAATCTGTTAAAATCTGAATTTAAAATTATATGAAATTCTTAACATTCGCAACAATGCCCTTTATAATTTTTTTTAATAGTACATGAATACGTCTTCAAACATTACATTACATTTATGTTGACTTTTTAATTAATATTAAGTATAACTTAACGCAGAGATTTTCTGAATTTTAAAATAGATAGTTCAAAAACTCTTGTAGATATGATCATAATTTTTCATTCCTGTGTTTTAGCTTCTCAGTATTGCTTCTACTTAAAAATTTATTGTATATTCATCAAATTTTTCAGCATAATTCTTGCTCTTAACATACAGTTTTAACCGAATTGTATGAAATTTACGAAATGCATTAAAATGCTTAAGATTCTTATGTTAAAATTTTAATTTAATATTTTATTCGAAGAATTGTTAGTACTTATTTTAAATAATATTTAACTCAGTATGTGCACGTTACATAAATATTTTTTTCTGAAATTTCAAATACAATTTCTAATATAAAATTCCTAGTTTTGTATGAAAATCTGGATATTTTCTGAATGTTAATTATAATAGATATCCAGATTTTAATTACTTGTTCTTCAGTTAGCTTTAAAAAAATAAATATTTAAAAATTTTGCATAAACAAATATGTTTAAAAAAAATTTCAAATTGATCTTTATATTTATTTATATGCGTAAATGTCAACTGTAAATGTATCCGAATATTTTTAATTACTATTTATTCAAATATTCAAGGTTAAAAATATGAATTGGTATAAAAAAACCCTCATTCATGTTTTCTCTGAAGTAAACTGAAACTCAAGCATTTTTTTTTTAATTCAAATGTAATTTGGTGTATTGTAACAATACGCGCCCTGAACATCTGGCTTTAAAGTTAAAAAAAAAATTATGGATCTGAATTAGTTTTTCCATTATTATTTTTATGAAAGCTTAAGAATTTTTTACAAATAATTTCATGCAAAAGCTTAAAAATTATTCATTTTTAGTAGTTGGAAAGTTTAAAAGGTTTTAAATTTTGAAGCGTTTGGTTTCTTATTAACTTTTTTGACACCTTATAATGAAATAATCATGGTTTAAAAACTGAAAACATTGGTTAAGAGAAGAAAAATGAAGCAATTAAATATAGTTCTAGATATTATATAGAGATTTATATATTTTAAAAACTTAATTTTCCGTTTCATCATTTTAAGATGAAGAAAATAATACGATTTAATCAAGCAAAGAGAATATACTTAAAAAGTTATTTGTCCACCTATATAAAATAGCAGATTACAGTCCCAACTTATTAAAACTTCAAATTAATATAAAATCAAAAGTGAGTTAGATAATATTTTATTTATACGTTGAAACATTTTTCAAAACTTGAAAAAAAAAATTTAAATTGCTAAAAGTACAAAAAGAATTTATTTAATTCAAACGCAATAATATCTCAAATGAAGTTAAATTACAAACACTAACTTATAGTTCGTTCACTAAGGGGTCTAAAGAAATTCTTCCCAACTTTTTTACGATTGCTTCAGGGTCAAAACGCTGGGTTCCCCGAGAGTCGTAAAACTTCCTGTCAGTGACCATTGTGTCGCCACAACCCTCCCTAATTATCTTTCATGGTGTTAAACCATAAAAGAGGGGAAAGGATTTCAGAAAAACATGGCCTACCCGCTTTTGAAGCACTCTCTTGAAGTCTGAAAAAGACGTGTGGTGCGTTTTCGAAGCATCTCTAGACGTGCGGAAAAAGACGTTCAAACCGCTAAGAGGGTTAAAAAAACGCGCAAATCAAAGAAAGAAAGATAATATCAGTGCCCTTTCAGCATACGTGCAAAACGATTGCAGGCAAGTTTCTGTAGCCGGCAAACCGGTTAAAAAGTTGAAAAAATAATTATATCTTCTAAAAAATGTTTCTTTCTCTATTCCTTTATATTTATATCTTGAACAAAATTTACCTGTATTTGCATGCACATTCAAAATTTTTTATCTTTTTTCGGTATTCACTATTGTATTTGCAATATATAATAATAATACAGTAATATACTAGTATAAACTATATTAAATATGTCAGTATTTTATTATTTCTGTATTAAATTGTTTTCTATTAAGAAAGCTTGTTCACAATAAGTGCAAATATTAAGATTATTTCTAATGCAGGAAAAGTCCGATCTGTTGGGAAAATGCAACCAGGGAAAGACATTACATTAAGTTATTACTGATGCGAGGTTATACTTAATTTTAAATCCAGGTTCATCTTAATTACATTCACATCATTACGATTGTTAATCTTTCTATGAAATAAGACTCTACATTTTAGAATTTAAAATAATTTATTTTATTTATGAGCTTAAGAACGTTAAAGAAAGACAAAATAAAACCACTTATTTGAAAGACGTGATACTTAGTGATCCGGGGTTCCATACTGGAAATTTTAATTTATTTGTTCTCACTGTCTAGTTATCTCTCTCTACTGAGATTTTCAAGTGCGGCCCATTATAATCTCCATCGCGTCACGCCAATATTATTGCTTCGAACTCTTTTCTTCTATTGCGATTAATTCGCTAATTGAGTGAACATTCACTCGGAAAGATACAATTAAATTCTTAATGGATCCAACGAATCCAAGGGGTGCTAGGGACGCACCCTTCTTTAGGAATTTCCGACATCCTCACAACAAAGGTAGGACAAAAAGTCACGAAACAATAGGGACCATATATAGCTTACTTGAGTCCCGTATCAATTACAAACAGCGCTTATTTATTTGAATAGATGAGTTCGAGAACACTCAGAAAATAGATATAAGAGATACAGTTAAACATCTAACAAAAGTAATATAAATACATTCTGCATTTTATGACATACTTAAGTTGAAGTAAATGACTTTAAAGAAAAAAAATACTTTTCCAAGAAGAGTTTTAAATTGGCAATTATTTCCCTAATACTTACTTTTTCATTCCATTGAAAAAGCAGAAAATAATTCTATCTCCAGTTTCGAATTATTTTTCATCTTTCAGTTAGATTTAAAATAATATACAAATATTTTTTTATCATGTTAAGGTAAAGTGAAAGAAAGTTTTATTTTATTTGTGCTTTTTTTACTCACCGGGCTATAAATATAATATTTAGTTCAATAAAATCACTTTTTGTAACACACACATAGACAAACGGTCTCCTACATGTAGTGAGTGGCCACGGTAGACTAGTGGTCAAGGTAACTCGTAGCGGGCATGTCATAAATTCGAGCCTAGTGATGCTGAACATCCACCGTGCAGAAGAAGGCTGTGCACGTTTAATGGTCGAGGCTCAAACATCTTCCCGTTGATGTGGAGTGGAAGTCAGGAAAAGGAGTGTCAGCTCAGTTGTAGTTCTCTTCCCTTGACCATAGTTCAAAACTACAAGGTCTGTCGCTAAAAGGCCCTTTATAGTGAACTAGGGCAACGTAAATATTTACTCACTCAAACTACATATAATGAGTATCACGTGTAAAAATGGGACAAATCATTACCGCAGAATTATGTGACCTTAATTACTTACGAATTCAAAGCTAGACTATGAATCTGGTCCATACAGTACTATATACGGTACGTATTTTGCCATTTTTATGGTGCAATAAAGCATCGCGAATCGGAAATGCAGTCTTACTGAAGTGGTGAATCTAATTAAAGAATGATGGATTAAACGAGACAAATGAATCAGATCACTTATCCATTACAAAACTTATAAAAACATTTGCAAACATATTTCGCAATCCAAACGTGAAACTGTTCATTACTTGTGAAGTTTGATATCCCATTTCCAACGTTGTTCATTTCTTGCGAAAATTTAGCACCTTACACCTTTCTGTAGTAAGTGTGCCCATTTAGACAATATTTACCATTTCTAACTCAAAGAGGAGATATAGAATAAAGTTATGATTGGTGTATGATGTGTCAAAATATTTTCCGTTTATTCTGATAAAATGTGTACCGGAGAGCTTTCTGGATATGATCGCAACATAAACGGGGGGGGGGCCATATTGTCGCCTTCTTAGACAAATTGAGGGCACTTCTCGGTATATTACAGTTATTAATTTTTTCACGGATTATATTCTTAGGGAATATTCTTAGGAATTCTTAGGGATTAAGGAGAAGATTAAATATTGTTAAAACTCTCAGCAAAAACAAGTAATTTATTTATTCTTAATTTCAATCCTCTTATAATTGAAAATCATTGTTATCGTTTTGGTGTTTTAAAAGTATAAGGCACTTTCGTCATATTTGCCTTAAAATAAAAATTTTGATCATTCTGTTCAATTTTCATCATTATGGAAACTTTTAAAAGAAAAGGAGAAAAAAGAATTCAAGCATATTTCTGTTCTATAATCAAACTAAAGATGGAGTAAATACAACGGTGAAAGAAGTCGAAATTTATTCTTTGTAAAGAGGAATAATATGATTAGTGAGTTTATTTTTTAATTTAATTCACCGTGATGTAATTAATGCTTTTATGGTTTTATGCCATCCATCGACCAATGAACACAAGCTTTTCAAAAGGCTTCTTTTTCCAAAGGGACTTGGAAAACGATTGCACAGAATCATAGAAATGTCAAGAGAAAAAAAAAGAAATCATTAACAATAAGCAACAAGTTACAAACTGGAAAAAATTAAACATCAGATAGTGAAGATTTTCCTTTATTTGATGTATTTTTGCATACATACACATAGAAACAAAAATTTCAAGATAAATATAAAATCTCGTGGCCTGTTCTAGAGTAATTTGTCACGAATAGAGTCGATTAAATTCTACACTTAAAATGCGACATTTTTTTGACCGGGTAAGAAATATATATATATATATTCACTGGGCTCTTAGAATATTTTTATGTTCATTAGTATGCATAAGTACTTTTTTCCTTTCAAAACAAACCTTGATATTTCAAAAACATTTTCAATTAGTATTTTAATTCAGAGACTAGCTTTATTTACTTCTAAAAGGAAAAGTATTAGTCGTTTACAAATTTGAATCACAATTTTTTCAAGTCTTAGTGAAATTTTTGTTAGATATATTTAGATATGGAATTTTATTAAACTGCATGATATAGCGAAATCCCTTCTAAAAGTGTTTATTTAAAAGACGAATATATGTTATTATAGATTTGAAAAATGCATTAAAATCTCATACGAGAGTGAATTCTAGACCACGGTTTTACTAAAACTTGGGCAAAGATTAAGTGCTTTATTGTCTTAAGAGAAGAAATCATTTGAAAGAATTCTCTTGCTCAACAAAGTACTAAGAATGTTTTAAAAATACAAAACTTATTAATGTATATTTTCCATTTGCACGTTGTTGTTGTAAGGATATAAAAAATACTAATATGATTATGAAAGTTTTAATTTCTACCATTACTCTTGGTTGTGAACATGTACAAGCTGCTCTTTGATACTTTTGTTGTCTTGTTTTATTGATAACTTGGCTCTTCTCTCTCGAAAGTCAGCTAACTTTTAACTTAACTCAGTGGCGCAACAGCCCATGAGGGCCAAGACCAACTGTGCCCGTCTCATTATACGCGACCTTAGGCTCTGAGGTGCATGAACAGATGTTCCGGTTAGGTGGTCAGTCTGACGTGAAATCCCAGTGTTAAATTCCCAAGCAAGCTTGATACTCATTTATAGACCCACTGAATGAACGAAAGGCTGAGTCGACCTTGCCCACCAAGGGTTTGAACCTCGGACGTGTGGTGTGGAAGCGCAATGCACTACCACTTAGCCACTGGGCTTCCAGCTAACCCTTGCCATAGAAAAATATATTTCATCTGTGTGCTATGCGAGCAACATCACAGATTAAGTGCACCCCTTCATGTCAACAGTGTTCCCGGATGGTGATGGCATTTATTAACAGAATTATAATACCATGCTATAAGGGCCATGTCGTCATAGATAAATTCGTTTATCATTCCAGTGAATTTCAAGCCTTGTCCGAATCTCCAAATTCACTTGACATTTCTACTATCGCAGATTTGTAGTTCCACCTGTAAAACCGATTTTGTGCTCCGATGCTACCACCTCGCTATGTTTGGGGATTGAAGGACCTATTGTTGACTACCTAGTATCAGATATCTGAAAGAATCATTACTACCTTGTCGAGTCAATACCTTGTCGGTTATTGCTGATTTTTAGGCAGGAAGGTGGTTCTACTCTATATTAAACAGGTGGTCATAACGCAAGACATCTTCAATCTACTATGAATGTGTATGTTTTAAATCAACTCCATATACACTGAAGCGTCACATCCTCTTGGCCTGCAAAAAGCGGCGATTCTCGTTGGCATGGATGCCACAAGTTCTTAGTATATGATGGGAGACAAACCAAATATCTAGTCGAGATATCACGCAAAGTTGAGATGATATTCCGACATGGAGGTGTTTGTTATCTGAGCTGCCTTCATATAACAGCTTAAATGTTCGCTATTGGATTAAGATCCAGTGAGTTAGGTTGCCAGGTCATTAATGTTAATTCATCCTTACGTACCTTGAGCATTATGGCATGGAACGTTGTCCTGTTGGATGATTACATTTCTAATTTAGAAGGCAGACGCCATGTAAGGGTGCTACTGATCTGCAATTGTGTTCAGATCTTTCGCAGCCTTTCTGGTCTGTTTCAACTAAGAATCCAAGAGCCACCCATAAGAACGTCTCCCGAAGAATAATACCGTCACCACCAGCCTTTGAATGACCTGCTGTAAATGGAAGAGCAACTGTTCACCTGGAAGACGGTGCCCGCTGACACGACCATTTACATGATGAATGAGAAATCGTGATACAGGCAAACAGGCAGCTCTCTTTCACTTTTATATGGTGTAGCCGTGTTTGGCTCGGCAGTGTGTATATGGAACAAATATGAATGGAAAGAAAAGAAAGTTTGGGAGATGTAACTTGTTTAATGCGAACTTTTAAACATTATTCAAATTTGTTGAAAGAAAAGTATTTAATATACAAATGAATACAAACGTAATATATCTCAAATGATTCACAACAACTTAAGTAACTCATCCAGGAATGAATTAACTGCGTCATATGTTGGAGAATATTTATAATATCTTTATGATTTCAGATCTGTTTTGATAAATTCTAGTTTTAAAGATAATATGTAAAATATTTATAAACACCTGCACAAAATGTTTTGTTTCTAGTTATTTATATATTTAATTTGATTATTGTATTTTAAATGCACTGAATCCGAATGGTATACGTTGTGCAAATAAATGGCTGGAAATTGGAGTATTTATGCTAAATACTCTTTTATTACACACAAACATACACACTCACACATCTTGAGTTTTATTGTTCAAAACGCAAATTCTTTTGAATCAGCATTATTAGGTATTAAATTCTATCACAAAATAAGCAAAGAACCAAGAAGTTATCCATTGAGATTAATTTGTGTATGCTTATAACTTACAATAGAATTATAGAATGATTTATTTTTCGTGGCCAATGACTCACATATAAAGCTTCAGCGCACTGAAACGTAAAATCAGGATGATGTATAAAACAGAAGGTATTCTTTGCTAAGGAATTATTTCAAGACAATATGTTAAAATCCACGTGGACTATTTCTATGCTTCGTAAATGAATTCTTATGCAGTATGAGCAGATCAGTTGTCTTCAAAATGAGTTCTGCGGAACCCTGGGGCCCTGCGAATCAAGCCTAAGGGTTCAGCGAGTAAAGGGAAAAAAATGGGGAAAGAAATTATACATGCGTATGCAAAACAGATTCATGTTTTTTATGGAGTTTGTTCGAATACGATTATCTAAATCCGTATTCCCCAAAGCAGGTCTCACGTCTCACGGGTGGAAACTAGCTACGGACAGCTTTTTTAAAGTAATTTGTTGCAACTTTTAATTCATTGCATTCATGAGCTGGGAGGCCATTAAAAGCGATACACTATGTTAAAAATTATCTTTAGCAAAAGTGTAAAAAAAAACATTCGTGTTTTATTACATTTTTTAGGGGGAATGGAGCAAAATGACCTTGAGTAAAATACATTTTTTGGGACAACAAAGTAAAACACTTGTGGCAATTTGATTTTGGTAGTATTTATTTAGTTCCGTATTTATGCAGATAAGACAGAATCTTAATTCCGCGTTTAAATAGTAAAATGATGCTATATCGTCATTTTCAAATTAGTGTGTAGTTCCTAAGAGTTAATGTATTAACATTGCAATCATTGTGTGAGGAAAAAAGTTTGCAAAAAAAATTTCTATTGCGCTTGTTATTTATTTATTATTTACTTTTTGCTTTTAGTTTTATATGCATAAATATTCAACCTTCTTTCTAGTTTCCTAGAATACTTTCATGATGATTAAAATGATTCAGCGCGTGTTTCTTAACTTGAATGTAACATAATCTTTCATAAACATTTTTTTATTAGCATTGTTATTGAAAAAATAATTTATTCACCTCTCATATTTAAAAAAAATCTCATTTCTCTTGTAAATGCCAATAGCATTCCATTCAAAATAAGGAATATTAATGGGCTTTAAGGGGCATGTAATTTTTAATACAATTTAACATAAAACAACTCTTTTAGCAATAGATTTAATGATTACGTTAGACGAAGAAACGGATGCGACAACATTCTTACTTTTGAATAATGTGAATACTTAAAAATGGAAACTTTTTAATAAGAGATTTACTTTTTTATTACCCAATTAGAAAACTGCTCTTTTATTCAACCTATATTATATATAAAAATTGGTCTGTGATTTTTTTTACTGCCAATATTATACTTTTTACAAACTGATAAACATATAAGATTATCATGTTTGAATGTAATTAAAAAGTTTATTTCTTTCACAACTATAGCGTAAAGAAATTCTTAGTAAAAGAGCCCTTAAAAAATGTATAGGAATTAGGTGTAGAAAAGTATGAATGATAAAATGAGCAAAATGATGACGAAATTTCTAAGATTTATAAATGTAAAGAGATTTTTAGAATCCATTAGAATAAAATATGCCGTTTGAAATACATATTTTATATATATATATATATATATATATATATATATATGCATTTTAACAACTTTATTCAAAAATATAATAACCGTATATTGTTACCTTTTCCTAACATTAAAGAGTGTTCTTTATTAGTAAAATAATGCAATTCCAATTCGTTCATAACTATCTTCTAATAATTCAATGATTATTTACATTTAGAAAATTGTACTTTAATATGATTTGAGCTGCATTCCTTCCTTTAAAATTCAAATTAATCTTTAATTTTTGTTTGTATTAATACTGTTCTTTATATTGCTTTCTGCATTATAAAGAGCAGCATTAAGTAATGTACAATAGATTCTCACTTTCATACCTATTATTAGTTAAAAGCATTCATTGAAAAGCAATAGCAATGTGCCTCGATAACCTTTAAAGATAGAAAACCATAGCACTTCGGAAATTTACAAATTTTGCCTCTCTGAAGTTGCATTAAGTATTACCTTGCTACGCAGTTCCTTTACAATGATTTTCTTAAGATTTCTTACTTATAATTAAATTATATCTTTAAAAGAATTAAGTTGAAGTACAAACGACAAATACGTTTTTAAAAATGTACGTAATATGGTCAATATATATATTATTTAAACAAAATTATTAAACAAGCTATATGCAAAATTTTGCCAGATTATATTACAACTTTTATTACTTAATGGCTCTATTATTGAATTTATATGCATACTATTGAATTGATTAAACAGTGGCTCAAAATTCTGAAATAAATCTCTGAGATGGTATTAACATAATTTGAAAAGTTGTCGAAAATTGATTAGTATGTGAAAAATAGACCTATGCTGACTGCTGAATAAGGAAAATCAAAAGAAATAGTTTATTTTTTTACAATTCCTTTCTTCTTCAAAGACTCGAGAGCTCTGGGTGAGCCCTTGCCTTCTCTAGAAGTTTTCTCCAGGCATCTCTACTTTTGGCAACTATTTTCCAGTTTTTGATCTTTAAAATAATTAGGTCTTTTTCGACACAGTCAGTACATCTTAACAGGGGTCTGCCCCGAATCTATTTCTCTTGGTCTTTGCCAGAAATATTTTCTTGCAGCAACGATCTTCATTCATTCTTGCCAGATGACCAGCCCATTTAAGTCTCTGGAATTTGACAAATTTTACAATATCAGGTTGTTTGTAAAACTTGTAACATTCTAAGGTAGATCTACTTCTCCATGATCGTTTCTCTTGGATTCCACTAAGAACGCCGCGTAAGATCTTTCTCTCAAAAATTCACAAAGTTTCCTCATCACGTAAAGTGAATGTCGAAGTCCCTGATGCAAGTCAATTCAAGATCTGTCTTAAGCCTGGACAAATATTATAAGACTTTTGTGAATAATTACTTTAATTTTTAACAAATTCATTTTTCAAAGCACATTTTCCTTAAGATTTGCTCACTTTAAAATATTTAATATATTTTTATATAGTAAAAGAAGTAATGGCACAGGAAAATATTTAAAACAATAGGACGAACATAAAGACATTCAATCGGTTTTCTTTTTCAACATGATATAATATGGTAAATAGGAAATGAGAATAAAATGAAAGTGAAAACACCGTTATAAGAAATCACGAGGTAAATAGTTACTATAGATTTGGCTCTTGTTTTACAGTAAATTAAAAATAAATCTTAATTACAAATGAAATTTAATTGAAAGTATATAAGTCAACACACAGGAAAAAAAAATCCTATGGATTACAACATTTATCGTGGCATATGTATGCTCTGTGTTGCCTATAAAATATTCTCAAGAATTTTATTTCTAAGATTGTTGCCTTACTTTGTTTAACAAATAGGTATTTACCAATATGGCTTTCTTATGCTAGAAGATCTACTAAAGACTAAATTTTTTGTTTACTACAGATTATAGAGAAAACAATGAAATTTAACATTAAAACACACCATCTCTTTATTGACTTTTAATCCGCTTTTGATAGTGTCAATAGAAAAAATTTCCTTAATACAAGGAATGACTGTGACATTCCATCATAATTCGTTAAATTGACCAAACTTACATGATACAAAGTGTAAGGTAAAATTTCTTGGATAACTGACAGAAGACCTTGACATACTTATAGGTGTTCGACAGGGAGACTCGCTCTCCTGCTTGCTCTTTAATATTGCACTTGAAAAAGTAATTCGTTATTCAAATATCAATCGTAACGGATGTATTTTTTTCTAAATCTGTACCACTTTTAGCCTAAGCTGATGATATTGATATAATTGCTCGTACCCTCCTTGCTCTGAAAGAAGCATACCTTGTCCTTAAGATTGCAGCAAGTCGAATGGCTCTTGTTATAAATGAAATAAAGAAGATTATATATATGCTATTTTCAAAATACAGAATCTCAAATTCTTTTCTTGAAATAGATTCATATAAATTTGAAACACCTATAAAAGTCTTACCTACTTGGGACCAATTACCTCTGATAACAGAATATCGTCATGAAATCCAGAATCCATTATATCTGACAAACAAGGCTTTCTATGGACTCAGGAGGTTTTTAAAACATTTATTAGACCAGTTCTGACATATGCATCTGAGATTTGGACAATAACAAAAATGGATGAAAAAGAAACATCATCCTTTGAAAGAAAAATACTTCGAAATATACTTGTAGGTATAAACGAAAACAAAGCTGGAGAAGAAGATGCAATTTTGAATAATACAGGTTTTATAAGCAACCTGGCATCATGGACACATAGAAATAAATAGAATAAATTTGATGTCCCATATATAATTCGAAGGCAAGATGATAATGCTTTCAAAAAGATAACACAGATCAAAGTCACTGAGATTCGGAAGCTTGGGAGACGAAGGCTGGGATGGACAGACTCAGTGGAATCGGACTTAAAGACTATAAAAGAGAAAACCTGAAGAATGAAGGTGAATGAGTGGTCACTGTGGTGGATACTTCAAAGGAAGGCACTGGCCCACAATTGGCTGCCTTGCCGTATATATGCCGTATAGTCAAAATTCTCTACTAGAGAGAGATGAATAATCAATAATCAAAACTGAAAAAATTAAAACTGCAAAATAACCAGACAGAAGATTTTAGAAAGAATATATGAATATGGTTGCTATACAGTATTAAATCAAAACTACTAATACCCTCAAGGAGCTACCAAAGCTCTGGAAATCTATCCAATACACCAAACTTATAACCAAATACTCTCTAACACAAACACACAAATTATGGTAACTTTCTATCGATAATACATATACCATAATAATGTATCACCCCGAGCAAAGATCTGCTATAAATATATATATATATAATGGATGATGACTGATTTAGTAAAGATTGCGAAGAATTTAGTAAAGGATTTTTCACAGCGTGGCCGGTGTTGGTTCTTTCGTATAAGGTTACTATTTATGAGGGTTGATGATGCCTGTTCATTATTATGGAGAAAGCAGCCTTCGAACAGTTATTCTTCTTTATTAAACACTTAACATGGAAGACATTTAGATGGACGTACTGACAAATAGACATACACACACAATACAATACACAAACACTAGCTGCAGCACACTACATGATGGCAAGTGAGAAGAGAGAAGAGAACGCGTAACCGTCTACTCCGAGTTTTTAGACTGGCGTTGAAGGTCGTACGACTCTTTTGTAACAGGAGTCATGATTGGATGCAAATGCGCGCGAGCAATTAGATTAAGATTATAACGGTCTTGTGTAAAGAACTAGGGAATAATTTAACGGGGTAAAGTTAAAGAGAGTTAGAAGAAGTCATTATATTTTAAAATATCCTGGCGACTCTTATAATAAGACGATGTTCGTTGGAATGGATTCTTTAAACTGATACTGAAGAAGTAGTCTTGAGATTAATTGAATCTGTTTATTATACATCTTGAACACTCAAGACATTACAAGGGCGACACAATACACTCACACACACAAACACAAGCTGCAGCCGGCTACATGTTTACGCAGACAAAATACAGAAGCGAAAGAGAACGGTCTCCAGGAATCTCGGTATTTATAGGACGCTCAAATCACATGATCTGAGTGGGTGGATAGGTGTAGTTTAAAATACTCTCGTTAGGCGGCGGGTTAACTTATTACCAAAACGTTGGTCCTGAAGGGATGGACCATTGGCAATTAAAGGATATTTAAAAGGATTATATTAGTGGGTATTATTAAATTCCCCCTCCGCAAGACACGTGTGTGCCCTGGGGCCCTTAGTACACACCCGTATCCTACAGAGATATTAATTTTAAAATTTAAATTTAGATTAATATTTATTTTTAAATTTCCCTTCACTTTAAAACATGAAAATGATTTGGAACAAGGAGAATATGTGGTTATAAAAGTATGAAACAAATATGCATTAGTAAATTACAAATATAAAATTGTACAATACAAAAATATCAAAATAAGATTATTAAATACTTGAAAAACAATGAAAACAGAAAATAAGTTTTAAAAATAATTGTAAATGACACCATCCTGTAAAAGTATTAGTTGGTACATATGGAATTAGTTCTTTCTTAGTTTAGTTTGTGAAGTAGTTGCCCTGCCCAAGTTAGCTAGACTTGGCTAGGTTGAGACGTGTCCGGACACATAAAGCTGTAAATATGATAGGCCAGAGGCCTCAGTAGAAGAATGTTGTATCTTGTTTGAGATTTGTTGAGTACCAACAGGGTTCCCCGAGCTCTGAGAAGCAGTGTTAGTAGCCAACGATGAGTTACATGTAAATGGGGTTTAAAAGGCATACTTATGTCCATTGGTATGTAAAAGGAATTGTCTGGCGTAAATACTGCATGGAGATGATGGTTTGGAAGCAGTTATGTACCACCTTTTAAATATGAATTAACAAAAATACATTTTTAAAACAGAAAAAAAATTTAAATATAAACTTTCTTTTTCTAAAGAGATCTAAAATTGCATATAAGAGCACTGAGGGTAAAAAGAGGCTGAAAAGAAACAAATTAGGATGACCCACGCCTTGCACAATCTTTAAGGGGTATTGGAACGCTCTATACTGATAATGTTAAAAAGGGCTTTTTCAATGTACCTTTGCTAAAAACCTGTTGGAAATACAATCCCCAAATTTTTTTTGCAAGTGAAGCATACATCTAATATTATACTGAAATGAGCTTTTTTTGAACTTTCCATTAGTTTTTCTTTAAAAAATTTTTATTTGATGTATAGTGAGAAAACAGTGTTTTTCGACAGAAAAAAAATTATAAAAAAAAATGTATACAAAATTTTGCTAAAGGCTCGTTTCAGTATATACTAGAATATATAAAGAATGTATCATGTAAGTTTTGTTGACATCAGATATATACTATACATCGAACCTTCAAAAGTGACATTTTGAAAAAAACACATTTTTATAAAAAAAAAATTACCTTATCAAAATATTCCAGCTCCATATTCCAAATTTTCAGCATTTTTTAAATTTTCATCTTCTTGTTTCATTCTTTTAAGTCTTTTTACTTTTCTAGTCTCCTTAGTTTTCTGTAAATTGTCATATCTTACCCTTGTATTGCTCTGTTTGTCGAGATGTTCCATGCAGCATGTCGCATAATATCCTCGCTCTATGTTAAGTTTTCTTAAAATATCCAGCTTTGTTGCATTCATTCCCTTCATTAAAGGATGCAATAGCACCATATGTACCAAAGGAAAGTGTTTCTATGTGCACAAATTTCTTTTTGAGGACACGAGACCAAGTAACATTATTAATGCTTTCATTCGGATATTGCGTGTTTCCATGCAAGCACTTTTTCAATAATCCTGGATCCGAAAGGTCCCTAAAAATAGGCCTAATGGCTTCAACAACAGCAACTGGAAGTTTATGTTTGTGGAGATAAAGTTTATTTTCCAATTGAGCCTTCTTACACTGACTGATGGACAAAATCCATGCTGTGGATTTTTATCCGTAGATATTTTGTGAAGAAATATTGCCCATATATATATAGCTTGTTTCATACACTTTACATTTGATAAATTTCTTCGAATGGCAAGACCATAATATGTTTGGAATTGATCAATAGTTGCTTCTGTTAATCTATTTTTGTCACATAATGCTTTGCCATCTGATAATTTTTGCCCCTTCATTTTTGCTTTGAAACGTGGAGGCGAGATCCCACCCGTTTCATAACATGCCCTAAAGAAATTTCAAAAAATGACGTCAAGCTTCAAGCTGACCCAAGAGGAAGTGCAATGTTTACCTTTTTTCTGTCCATTTAAATCGGTGACTCACGTTTAGACGATTCTTTAAAAACAAAATTTTAGCACTTCTAATTAAGCTAGAGATAAAAATGAGGTATTTTTGGAAAGGTAATGAGCTGAAGAATTTAAAAATGCAATAACCTGAAATTCACCTTTTAAAAAAATTTTACCTTTCCAACTCCCCTTTTAAGACAAGTTTTACTTCTTATCGTGTAAATGTTGCACAATAACTTCAAAAACAAATATCCCTAGGCTGGAAATTGCAAGTCTACCAAAGAGATTTTTTTTAAAACTATTTATAACTTATTTTTATTTACATAAAACTTTTATTCTGACAAAGGGTACGAGTTTGGAGGCAATAGTATATTGACAATCAAAGGTGTATTCCCTTGAGGTACTCATTTTGCACAATCCTTACAAAACCCTTATTATTTATTCTAAATGTAAACATTTGCTCATTTATTTATTAATATTTTCTCAGCCTAAGTGCTCACAAAACCATTATTATTTCATACACATTAAAGTTTTTGATTTTCATATCAAATAAATTGTATCATTCTAATAAAGAGTAAATCTAATAGTAACCAAAAATTCTTAAAACCACATTAAATATATCAAATATATAGTATTAACATAAAATTCTCAAAATAAAAATATCAAAACTTTGGTATTAATTCAGTAAAAACTTGAAAACACTGTAAAATCATGAATTCTCATCTTAAGCATTAAAATCAAAAATATCATTATGAAATATATGCATTTTAACTTCAGAACAAAATGTAGCATAAGTAAATTTAACCGGAAACTTCAAAAGGTAAAGCCGAGATCCCTGGAAACGTTTTTAAAATGGGAAGTTCATAAAAATAACATTCACAATAATATGTACGTGGAGTTGACTGCCCAATCAATTAAATTAAATACAATCCAAAAATAAAAATAATTTGTTACACATATATTGAAAAAACATTAGAATAAAGCATAATAACAGTACAATGGTGGTAGGGATCAAAGAATAATTAAAAAAATAAACGATGGGGGTAAGACCCATAATATATTGAAAAGAAACACTGGGGTAGAAAACCAGACACATTAGAAAAATTGCGGGGTAAGACCCGGCTTTAAATAAAGAAACTATACCCCCACACACAGACTACACCATTTCATACGGAAAACTTTAAAACATAAATATTTTCAAAATATCTAAACCATAAATTAAAATCATTGTAAGTTTCTGGATCAAAACAGATTATTAGAAATAACACTTTTAAATTTGCTTTCAAATTATTACGCATACTAATTACAAAATCTTTCTTAAACATTTTAAAATAAATTATTAATAACGAATGAGGAAAAATATATAATCAATTTAGAACTTCCAAATAATTTCAAATGACAGAAGAAAAATGCATGGTTTATTTGTATCGATGAAAACTTCAAACACACTGATCAAAAATCGCTGAGTGCATCATTACACCTTTACGTTTCAAAACAAATACTTGTAGCACTTAAAAAGAAATGTAATCCAACCTGGCTCTTTCTACTGATGATAAAAACTTTTTCTTTTTTCACAATCTCGCGCACTTTGAAAATAATTTGAAACTGATTTTTTTTCTTCTCTTTCATTGGAAGACAGAACTAAGGATAGAATTGTAGAATGATTTTTTTAAAAACATATGCTTGCTGACAATATAACTTTTTTGTTCACACTTTCTTCTTTTGGCGTTGCATTTGGAACACGGAACTATTACTCAGTCATTTTGGTAATCCTGTCAGGGTGTGGCAAGTGATTTCTTTCCCGCGCAGGAAAATATCCTGGCGACTCTTATAATAAGACGATGTTCGTTGGAAGGGATTCTTTAAACTGATACTGAAGAAGTAGTCTTGAGATAAATTGAATCTGTTTATTATAAATCTTGAACACATAAGACATTACAAGGACGACACAATACACTCACACACACAAACACAAACTACAGCCGGCTACATGTTTACGCAGACAAAATACAGAAGCGAAAGAGAACGGTCTCCAGGAATCTCGGTATTTATAGGACGCTCAAATCATATGATCTGAGTGGGTGGATAGGTGTAGTTTAAAATACTCTCGTTAGGCGGCGGGTTAACTTATTACTAAAACGTTGGTCCTGAAGGTATGGACCATTGGCAATTAAAGGATATTTAAAAGGATTATATTAGTGGGAATTATTACACATATATATATATATATATATATAATATATATCTTAGAAAATGCAAAGTTATATAACATTGTTATTCAATAAATTCAGCTTTTAAAATCAGATTTTTGAAACAATTCGTTCATTTTTGGGCTTGTCGAAGAATAATTTCAAGATAAAAATATTAATCTTTATCTTTCACTAACAATGTCGTGCTATGGGTTAACTAACATGTCGGAACGAAGCATGGTTCTGAAACTTTTGATCTATTTAAGCAGCTACTATAACTAATTGTTTTTATTTCTAAGTAAATTTATTAGTCTTAAAATTTAAAAAGTATTGTATGGAAAATATACTGCAATCCTCCATTTAATTTTAAAACAAAATAATGCACAGTGTATAATGTAATAAAAACTTTTAGAAAATGATAGGGAAAAACAATCGATTTTTAAAAAGAAGTTATTCGAAATTATTTTTAAATAAAAGACTAATGGGTTGTATTGTAATATTAAATATGGTTTGTATTGAATTTATCAATTAAAGAAACAGTTTAAAGTCTTTCACTGTACACATGTTTTCGAAAATTTGTATTTTACTGAATTAATATATTACAAATTTGGAGCAACTATTTAATTCACTTGTTTTTATAAAATAATTTTCATTCTAGCCACGATGAAACACCAGAAATCCTAGTTCAATCCACACTTATTAAATTTTAAAAAAAATAGTTGTTTCAATTATTAGTCAAAATATTTAAATTTGGACATCTAAAGCTTTCAAAATATACAAAAACAGTTTTATTAAACTGTTCTAACAGGTTCAAATTAGTCATAAAATCAAGTTATAGGGATATGAAAATACTTATTATTACTAACATGTACCTTTTTTGTAACGATATATTTTCTTCAAATCCTTTTAGCTTTTATTTTGCAAAATCGACCGACGTAACAACGACAAAATGTGGGGATATTTTTGGAATAATCACACTCTCTGGGTCACTGTCCTGACGTCATGATGTAGGGGTGGAACTAATTTCCTTCTCTCATCCTGAAGTGATCAATTATGTCCTTAATTTTGCTCTCTCCTCCCACATGATCAATTCTGTCTCTATAATTTAACCAAACCGGGTTTTTTCCTTACTCTTTTCGATGTATAGCTCTATTGACCAATGTGCAATAATACTAGTTCATTACGTTAGTTCAATCACTTCCAATTAACGAATGCGACTGAAACCACATATCTGTGACAGGAAACTAAAAAGGACTGATCACACACAGGTTTTGCTTACCAAGAGAGCCTAAAAAGAATGCATTGAAAAACTGAGACTAAATAAGGCAAAAAACAAGTCGATACTAACGATCCTGATGAAAAGCGAGATAAACGAACGTTGATTGAAGTTGTAGGTTCTGTAAATCAGCAAGTAGGAATGTGATTGCAAAAATACATTTATTATGTAGCTCAGTTTTGTTAATAATATAAATGAATAATTTTTTTATCTAGATTATTTTTATTAAATTTAAAAAAAACATTATATATATTCATTAACCCTATAACACTCAAGTTTTTTTTAATGACTTTGCTACTTAAATTGTCAAATATTTTATAGCAAAAATAAAAAGTTTTTAGTATAAAAAAATACATATTTAGTATTTAAAAATTGATAATTTAAATTACACAAGCATATAAATACTTAAGGTTCTCTAGTAACTACATATTTGCTTGTGGTGGCCGTGGCAGTGGTGAAATTCATTTTTACTGAAGCAATATTTTCTAAAAAAAATTAGGTTAGAATAAATAAAATGGATTTCCTACTAGTAGTTCAGTAATTCTGTTTTGTGCGGTATAAAAGAAAACACTTTTCCATGCATAAACCAACGCCGAAATCTTTATACCAGAATCATGTTTAATAGGATAAAAAAATGTCATTCACTAAAGCGGGCAGGGTTACCTACTGTAGGTGGTCTTCCAGGAATCTTTTGTTCAGAAACTGTGTCATCATAATTATAACAGAAAAACTCTTCTACAACTTCTATTCGAAATTGTGAAAATGTATATATATATAATACGTTTTCCAACTCCATTTTTTACAGAGAAGAATAAATCCCAAACTACCAAGTATAATAAATGTAAAAAATATTTTTTCATATTTTTCCTGGCATTTTTGGATTGTCGGATAAAACTATATTTCATGATCACAACGATCTACCCCACGTATAGTTTGATTGTCGTCAAAAACAATCTTTGGCTTGAGTATATTTTCAGTTTTTTTATATTTTTAACATGGAAGTATCACATAAATACTGTTAACACATCAAGCACCATCTATTGAAATTAGTCAAAATTAACTTTTCCCGATATAGGTGTTTGGCAACAAAGTGCAGCCTAAATAAACTTCTCCCGATCTGTATTCTTGTATAACAGTAAGATGCACTGAAAAAGTTTTACCACGAATAATACTCGGACGTGACATATTTCGAAGCGTTATTTCTATGCCCGAGAATATCTCGGATATGACAATTAAAAGGTTAATGAAATACCCATTTTTAATATTAAAAAATGTTAAGTATATATTAATAACGTTTGAAATCTATGCGCGTAATAACTAACCTATAAAATTGATGCAATTAAAAAAAGAGAAGCAACTTTCTTCTGAGAAAGGCTCGTGTATCACCCTAGAACGAGGCAAAATAAAATTAATATGTGTTTTCAAATTAATATGTATAACGCAAAATTCTGAAAGCAGTGAGTGAGTGATTGGGGTGTTTAATGGCGCAAGAGCCAAATTTGGCGCCACACGTTTGTTAAAATAGTATCTTAAAAATACACATGAAATATATAATATATACATATATATTTATTTATGTGCATGCTTGCATGCACGCAGATAAAAATTACAGTTAAGTGAGTGAGTGCATGAGTGAATGTGGGATTTAATGATTCAAGAGCAGATTTGGGCTAAAAATTAGATTTAAAACTGTTTAAGGTGATATGGTACCCTAAAAATCATTAAGCTGTCGAAAAAATTCTTTTTGGCTTATTTGATACCCCAAATCTTTATAAATATTCCTGAAAAATTTCCAAGCTTTTCCTGCATTTTTCATTAAGTAATGGAGCAATGTCTGATGCTAAACAGCAACTACCACGCCTACATTTCAGATTATCTGCTAGAAAAGAGCCTGATAAAAACTGAATTAATTATTTTTCTAATGCGCATCAATGAGATTGATATTATATATGGAGTAATAAATCATTTTAAGAAAGAATTGTGCAATTCATGCAAAAATTCTAGTTTGTGAATTATTTACTGAAGATCAAATTGATTTGATCAAGATTTAAAAGTTGAGCGTGTTTTTTATGATATTATTATGAATGAAATTAAAACTTCAAAACGGATTCTCCCAAAGCACAAACAATAAATCTCATTTTGATGACTCAGATAATTAAAAATTTAATTCGCAAGAATAGAAAAACTCTCCCATTTTTATATATTTGTTTTTGGTGATATATATATATATATATCCCAAGTGTGCGAGATTCAACACTTTTATTATTAAAATATTTTAAATACTTATTTAAACAAATGCATAGAAGCAGTTCTTAAATTTTGATATATTTTACCTATAAATTGTCATTTGATTTTGCTTTTATTCGTGTACAATATTTAACATGCGAAGGATTTTAAAATCATGGAAATAAAAAATAAAGGCATAAACATCGTTTGTACATGTTGTGCATTAGCTCTGAGCATGAAATTAGCTCTGAAGTGCGTGTATTTATTTTTTTTTTGTAATTATTAAGATAAAGTTTCATGAAATATTGATCTTTCATTCGTTTTTTTTTCCTTCTATATATTCATTATGGCAGTATACGGTTTAATTGTTCTACATTTTGTGAAATTTTTTATGGTAAGTAGTTTTAAATAAGCTAATTAACATTTCGTAAAAGTTTCAGACTATTCGATGAATATTATATCATGCTATTCATGGAATGAAAACTTCAAACTCATATTTATCCATGTTGAATTTTTGTACCTATACTGTTATTCAAAACCCTAAGGCTTTTTTGATAATTAAAGTATGGGTTTGAAATTTTTTATACATGTTCCTAAATGTATGTTTTGTAAAACTGTGCATGGAATTAGCTCTAACATGTTTAGTATTTTTTCTAAAAAATTTAAAAATCAAAATTAATGTTTTTTGGGGAATTTTTGGAAGTTGAACTATAAAATTTTTATAAAAATTTAAACAGCAGCAGCAGAAAAAAATCCGTGCACAATTTTAGGTAGTATATAATAAGGTACTAGGAAAAAAAATTTTGAAAGAAAAGAGACATATTTAAAAAAGCCTTAAGAATTTAAAAAATGCTTAAAAAAGCTAATAAAAAAATTAATTTTACAAGCATTTTGCAACAAATTAAAAATTTTTTGTATGGAATTATTATTAAATATTAACCTTTATGAAATACAATTAAAACCAATTATCAAATATTAAAAATAAAAAAAAATTGTGAAGATGGTACCATATTGCCTTAAAAGGATTAATCAAATGAAATAAAAAAATCCAATTTCATAAATAAAAGTAAATAGGTTTTGGTGGGGGTTTTCTACCACCAAGTCAGACAAGGTTAAATCGGATTTATTAAAGTATGTGTAGCGATAATGGTTAAAAACGGGACAATCTACTAAAATGTGTTGAGTAGAGTATGAGAGATTGCATGAAGGACAATGAGGAGCATCTTCCCCCAATAACAAATGCCTGTTAGTAAAACGAATGTGACCTACGTGAAGACGAGTCAGTTTGACATCGGCCCTTCGTATTGGCATCACAAGCCATGCTCCCATGACAGGTCTCACAGAGTGTAGTTTGTTATCCAACTGTTGACTCCATGATTCCTGCCAGGCTGTAATAATGTGATGCAAGTTGACACGCCTCATGTCTGAAAGTGGAACTGCTAGCGACAGATATGACGTCGCCTACCGAGACGCGTTGTCCGCATGCTCGTTCCCAATGATATCTACGCGGCTTGGAAGCCAGCAAAATGCTACATCGAATCCCCTGCTGTGTAATCGACACGTAATGTCGAGTATATTACATACCACTGGATGACACATATCGTTATAGTTTTCAAGTGCTTCTATAGAACACTCATGTTGTCAGTATAGATGCATTATTTAGAAGGCATACTGGAATCGATTAATTGAAATTCACGGTAAATGGCGAAAGCTTCTGCAGTGAAAAGACTGCAAGAAGTGTCGTGCCGATAACCGTATGTATTATCTTCAATCACTACTAAACAGCTCACATAATCTCCTCGTTTCGAACCATCTGTAAAGATGGGCGAATTACCACTATACTGACTACGATGGTAAGCGAAAATGCGTTGAAAAAGACAGGTGTGACAGTGGTTTTACTGTACGAGGCAAAATGGTTGATATAGTAGAAACGTGGCTATTTCAAGATTGGAATTGCCAAATGTTTCGTTGCTGGATGTTCACGTTAGATAGGTCGAGTTCAGATGGAAGAAGTTCATCCTATCCATAAATGGCCAGATGTTAGACGGAAAGCATCATACAGTCTCTTCATACATGTACTTATTTACACAATTTGAAGAGGATGGGAAGCCATGGGCAAAATTCTAAAACAAAAGGTAAAAAAACGCTTCCCCCGTTGAAGGACCTGAGGAAGCTGGTTAGAGTGAACGTAGAGACTCTGCACTGGTGATGTGCAAAATTCACCAAATCATATTCTCAATGCCATATAGTGGACAGGGTCAATTTTTCAGAACAGAGTTGCATGCCGATCCTTATACAACACATCCGTAATCGATTCGAGAAAGTACGATTGAGTGATACACTCTGAGTAATGATATTTGGTCCACCTCCAAGAAGTGTTTGATAACATCTTAAAGAGGTTTAGAGACATATCACACTTCTTCCGCAAATGTAAATAATACGGAAGGATAGTGAATCGGTGGTGTAGAATTACTCCGAGGAATCGTACGTTGGGAACTACGGATTCGTTTTTCGGGTTCGGGATGAATACCCCGTTTGCTGTAAAAGTGCACGCAGCAGATCTTGCTGGCCGAAATACAATGACCGATGGTGACGCACCATTTAACAAGATTGTTGACCGCAGTTTGTAACTGCCGCTCAATATGGCGCATGTCGGAGCTTTCACAAATTATTTTCAGGTCGTCAACGTATAAAGATGCCCGTATAGAGGGTGATAAAATACTTAAAATGGGGGAAATATGACGTAAAAAAGGGTGACACTCAAATTGCTTTCCCGAGGAACTCCCTCTGCTTTCAAAAATGGAAGCAGAGATAGTGCCAACTAAACGAACTTTATAAGCGCGTACATTAAAACATTTTTTAATAAAAATAGGTAAATTCCCACGAAAACCAAAATTAAAAAGAGTGCTTAGAATTCCATAGCGCCAAGTACGATCATCAAAGAAAATAGAAACGAGATTATTCCTCTGGACAAAAGCATTTCTTATTTTGCTTTTAAGCGTGATATGCTGTCGAGAGAAGACCTTTCTTTGCGGAAGCCACTCTGAAACAGAGGAATGCATGGGATATTTTCCAGTTGATAAACGAGACGGGCATTGACCATACGTTTCAGTGTCTTACAAAGGCAGCTCGTGAGTGCTATCGGTCAATAGCGGAGAGGGTTCTTTGTATTTTTTTAAGGTTTCAGTAGGCGAATCACTAAGGCTTCTTACCAATGAGTAGGATACACCTTCTCCCTCTATATTCGGTTGAATAGGTAAAAGAGACTTACTAGTGAGTCCTCATTCAAATGGTGAAGCAATTAATACGATATTCCATAAGGACCTGGACTTTTATTGTGGGCGGATGACAAGGCCCTCTTCAGTTCCCACATGTCAAAGTAACAGTTGTATGGTAGAGGTTGTCGACACCTGAAGTTGATAGGTATATACTCTAAACAATTTTTAGTCGCCTCAAATGCAGGGTTATATGAATCGGAGCTGGACGCATTTTAAATTGTTTGTCCAATCAAGTTGGCCACATCAACAGGTGATGAATATACAGCAGTCGACGTTTCCAATATTGTAAAGTTCCGATAGAGGCCATTCGAGGCTTTAAACTTTCTCCACAACTGTTGACTTGTAGTTGACGATGTGATCGAAGATACATACTGGATCCAAAATTTTCTCTGACGACCAAGTCGTACTCTACGAGCTAACGCTGTTGCATGTTTAAACACTATGAGATTTTCGTGGTGGTGTACCTCCTGAAAATACCCCACGTCCCCGATTGTTCCTTTTTTGCTTGTTGGGAGGTAGAATTCCACCATGGTTTGCGCAGTTTCCAATGGGATTTCGAAGACTTAGGCATTGCTGTGTCAGCAGCATTCCTGATAGCTTCAGTGACATTTAAAATAGCATCATCATTTGTTCCGCCTTGAACCATTACGCCGGTTATAATCGCTATCCGCGTGAATTTATCCCGGTCAGCGCGATGAAAATGATACGTGGGAGGGCGATATTGTGCCCCCGCACCATTAACATGCGAGACTAGAAGAAGAAAATGATCGCTGTTATGTAGAACTTGTTCTACCTCAAAATTCAACAACAGTAGCAGGCTTGCCGAACAAATGGCAAGATCCAGGGAATTAATTGTCCTAGTGAGATTATGGGGAAATATGTTTTCTCATCGTTGTAGAGCAGACAGACATACATACATTCATGACATGACAATTCATACAATTATAGAACACCCCACGCTTTTACCCCAATGACATTCATTTTTTTTGTTAATCATTTTATTCTTTATTAAGAATTATTTTTTTTTTTACTTTTTAGTTCGATTCAGTATAAAAGTGTGTTTTTTACTTTTTTTCAAACTATAATTTATTTTTCATTTTTTTAGTTCGAACTACGATAAAAGCGTGTTTTTTAGTTTTTTAAACTATCATTCATTTATTGTTAAATTTATCCTTGAGTTTGATATTTGAAGCTGAAATTACGTGGCTGTAGAATTAGTCTTGCTCTTCAATGGATATTAATTAACGGGTCTGAAGTGTATTTATTCTCTCTGTTTACGAGGCCTTGAATGAGTCCCGTATCGTTATATTAGATACCGTCTCTTTTGAACAGGTCAAACAAATAAAAGTGTGTAAAGAAGAAAAAGTTCGAATTAAAAAATTTTTTAATGTACCATGTTTTTATATAACGGACTAAAAATTATAAAATTCCTCCTTTTCGTTTTTGTTTTCTTTTTTAACATTTTCATGCATTGTTATCCACTTCTCATCTATGGTCGAAATTTCAAGTCTCTAGCTCCTCGGGAAGTCACACAGTTTAAAATCAATTACAAAATTCCACCCGGACAGACATTAAAGAAAGCGAGTTAATAAAAGCATGATAATATGAAGTGTCAATCATTTATTCGCCTTTTAAACGTGTTCCTTTCATCTTAATTCGTATCATCACTTCTAAACGTAATGCTTTATAAAAATAAAAACATATTTAGCAGAAAGCAAATTTTTTTCCCACATGCACGAGCCCTTTTTTTAATTTTCATTTTCAGAAAAATGTTTATATTATGCTTAGAAATTGTTAACAAACACCCACCCTCCAATTTCTCAGATACAAAAAACTTTTTTTCGTTTTATTCCTATTAACCGCAAATGTATTTTATACTTGCATAAAATTAGCTTTAAATTCAAAACAGTTGCTTTAGGGTTATACCTTATTCTTTAGTCGCTAGATCTGAAATAAGTTGCCAAATCTGGAAATGATGTATGAAATTAGTCGCCATATATCTGGAAATGGTACATGGAAGAAGTCGCCAAATTTAAAAATATGTGCAGTAAATCGCCAAATCTGGACGCTTTATCTGGAATTGTCGCCAAATCTGATTATCCTTATTCCTGACGATCCTGAAAAGGACAATGGGACAAAATTATGAAATTATTGTATTGTCATCAGTCCTTCACAAGTGTGCGAAATTTCGAATGAATCCGATCTTTTTAAGTGGGTAAAAATCGAGTTCTAAGATTTCGTTACATGCAAGTGAAACTTATAAAAGCGTGTTAATAATGGATGTAAATCCGTATTGCCCCAGCCTGTAATAATGTGTGCAGTGTGACACGATTACTGGGATGGAGATGGGACGTGAAGAGGCATACGCCTCTACTTGGAAATTCATTTCCATCTACATCCCGTCGTACACAATTATAACCACGCACTCGCACTGTTATGGTACTCTTCAGAATTGTCTCATGAAGAGCAACGCTTGCTGGTACATGGATATGAGATCATCAAGTCGAGTCCTTAAGCCGCGGCAGTACCAGGAAATAAAGGAAGATATTATTAGATCTCACTTGCTCCTCCTTCTGAGCTAGAGGTCAAGACTCTAATTGAAAGTTCATGAGAGCATCGTCACTTTCTGATGAATGATATTGCACCACATCTGGTTCTATTGATGGGTGGAAGTCTCTGACTTTCTTCTGAATCTTCGTGATGGTTGGTTTCTGATCCCGTATACGAGCCCTTTGGCTCTTTGGTATTTTGGGTGAATTGCTCTCTGCCCTCCTAAATTTTTTTTGTAGGAGTTGGTTGATTTATTGATGATTTAGCAATCACCTTTGGTGTAATTTTGGTTTTAGGGCTAGTTTTAGAGGTATACATTTTTAATAATTCCAGTTAGTCTGCGTTGCGCTAGTTTTAATAGTTTTTTTAGCAGCAATAGCATATCATTTTCCAGAGATCGGTGTACGTGGCAAAACAATACGCCGAGGCTCTAGGTAGGAGATTTTATTTTTTATTTTAATAGCTATAATATCTTTTTCTCGTATCCTAGTCGGGCACGAGTATGCTGGAAGTTCACCTTTACATTTAATACATTGCTCCTTCTTAGTACAATCAGCACTGTCGTGACCTGATTCCCCGCAATGAGGGAAACTGGACTGGCCGCAACAGACATTTTTTGAGTGGCTGTATAGCTGGCATTGAAAACAATGCAGCGGGCTTGATATGTACGGTTAAACTAGGCAGCGGATTTGGTAAGTAATGTCGATATGAGCAGCGGATGTAACCCATTTTTACGGTCTGTGAGAGGTCGGGAGTTGAAAAGGTCAAGATGAGGTTCTTTGTGTTCAGCTCCTGACCATCTCGCCTTTTCGTTATGCGTCTGATTCGACAGACTTTTTGTGCCTTCATATTTTCGAGGATTTCCTCAGTCGACACATTCAGAAAATCCTCTGGTAAAATAAATCCACGTGAAAAATTTAGACTGTTGTGAGGAGCAATGGTAATGTCTAAATGATTTAGCTTCTGCAGTTTTATTATGGCTTTCGCTTGATTCATAGATGACACTTCGAGGAACAAGTCACCGGAGCTGACTTGTCTTGCCCTTTGCTGCTAGAAGTGATTTTCTCAATTGGGAAAGGGGAAACGTTTGTAAAGGTATCAGGAGTTTTAATAATAAAAAATCTAAATGTATCAGAAATTTATATTGCACATTGATCCACTGAAGGAGAAATACAGTTGGGTTCCATAAGAGTTTTTGTTGTCCACCCCAGTAAGCCTCCACCCACCACGGAGTCCAACAAGGGGAGGCAGCCCACATTTATCTGACATGCCTCAGGCACGGAACTTACCTCAGAGGTGGCACTGGAGTATAGTATTACTGGTTCGGGATGTAATTTGACAGTTCTCCCAGGGCACCCCTAACTGCAATACTAACCCTTAAGCAACCATCTATGGGATTCCAACAGAACCCGAGTTAGAATCCCTCAGAACAAATCCCCAGCCAATTGACAGGAGCGAGTTCATTCCTGCCTCCCGTCTGCGGAGAGTCATGGACCAAAGGGCACGCAACAGGAACCCCAGACTCGTCTTTCCCCGGGTACGGGTCATCACTTACGGCAAACATGCGGGTCAGACTCAAACACCAGTCTAGGCATTTGTAAATTCGAACAGAATATTTCTTTTTTATAAATACCCCAACTAAATAAACCTAAATTAAAAACGTAGAAAATAATTGAACCTAAAATATCCAAATAATGTTAACCACAAAACAACCCCTAACACAAACTAAAAATAATGTTAAAGATCGACCGGAGACTTAAATATTAACCAAGGAATTATTTTTTTGGTTTTTCTGTTTTTTTTCCAATAAATTTAGTAAATAAACTTGATTGGATGAATAGATAGTATTTTATTATCGATTGAAAATTTCAACAAGATACAACACACACACACACACACACACACATATATATATATATAGAGAGAGAGAGAGAGAGAAGAGAGTGAGAGCTAATAGAGTAAGAATCGAAAAATATGTATTGAAGAGCAATAAATGTGTGAGCAAATTATAGATGAAAAATTGAATGAAATACATTTGTAAATTAACTGAAACACTCAAAAAATATTTCATAATTAAAATAAAACTTTAATTATCAATTTTTACAAATTCTATTACATGCGTGTCGTTCAATCGTGACTACTACGATATAAATAGTTTCAGATATAAAGGTAAAAAAATTCTGCTATACATTAAACACTGGCTAAATCTATCATGAAAATGAGTTTGATATTAGGTATGGTCCCCTTTCACAAACATGCAAGTGGCACTATAATTTTTTTTATAGATAGGAAGTAGTTGTGGAATCCTTGTCTTAATCAATCGCAATGAGACTCAGCAGGAAAGTAATTTTTAGTTCCTTGATGGTTTTCGGATGGCAAGATGTGGTTCTTCTCCCAAGAATTCTTAAAACCTGCTCTATAAGGTTAAAATCATCAGTTTTGGCATCAGACGTATCGACTATCTTCACTTTTCAGCTAATCATTGACCAGCTGAGTCCTTTGTTGATGAGTGTTGTCTCTTAACATGAACCCAAAATGGTAATGATATCGTGTTCTAAGCTCCCTTTAGATACTGGTGCGTTGAAAATAAGTGTCCAACAGCGTACTGGTGCGTTGAAAATAAGTGTCCAACAGCGTACTGGTGCGTTGAAAATAAGTGTCTGTGTAAAACGTGGTGCTGCACTATAGTCTGGTCCTAGAGCACGTTGTTTGCTATGCAAAAAAATGCGCTTTCTTACGTGGTGGCCTTTCAGTGGCTGGGGTTATGGGTAGTTTCCCTGGACGTAGTGCACCGGAAACACAACCAGTTTTGGCTGAATATGATAACAAAGGTTTTGGAAGCTATCTGGTGGAGCAGGCTTTCGAAACTATAAGTGAAATATTTTTTCACCTATCTATACATTAACGTATGCAAATGAGCATACTCAATAGCTATACTCTGTTTCACCTTAAGTTGGCAGCATTAGGAAGGGTAGGAAATGTAACAATCCGCTTGAAAAATAGTTCCAATTTGTTTTGGAATTTAAATAAAAGCAAATGGCATAGAAAATTGCTAAAAAGTATCGTGTATTATCGAAATATTGTGATTTTATATTTTAAGTTAATCACATCTTAAAAGCATTTATTCCTTAATACCCGTGAACGAATACAGTTGAAAAATAACAATTTGATGAAACTTCACTTGGCTAAAAACCGGTTTTCAAGATTACATCCTTGGCGGAGTTATCTAAGCATTCCCGCCAAATCAACGTCATTCCCTTTGCGTCGTTGCTATCGTTCATACATACTATTTTGATATCTCATGCTACTATCTTTTTGTGTTCTTGTTTTTTTTTTTTTTTGACACTTTAAATATGTTTGAGATAGAAATGTCATCAACCTCGCTGTATACACCTCGAAGCGAGGAAAATCTATCTGAAGCGGAGCTCGGAAAAACATACTGAATGTTTATTCTTGACTTCGAGAAGAAAACCCGCAAGAATCAATCAGAGAAATCGTGAAAAAGGTTTCTGAACTGATTGGCGTTTCGAAAAGAACTGTTTTCCGTATGAAGAAAGAAAAGAAGGCATTAAGTGCTGTAAGTTCTCTTGGTAAAAAACGACCCGGTGCCGTAGGCAAGCGTAATAGGCTGGTGAAATATGATGACTTCACATTGCGTGCATTCGGCGAAAAATTCATGGCTTTTTTTCGAAAAAATGAGATTCCTACATTAACCAAAGTTCAGAAAGAAGTAAATGATGATTCTGAAATTTGTGCTTTTGTATATTATCTTAAGTTAACATACATAAACGGCATTTATACATGTCTGTGAATAATTATTACAAACGGATTTAAAATAGTAATAACCGAGAAAAGGCGATTAATTCTTAAAAAACAAGATAGAAATTTGTATTTTATAAACGGATGTAATAAATAAAAATTAAAGAAAAATGAGCCGTTTATTTTGAATGTGGCCTAAGTCACTTAAAAAATCAAGTTAATGAAAGCATGAATTACAATTTAACGGTATTTTTTCATTTAAAAAACATTGCTATCAATATGTTGAGAACTATTGAGATTTTGTTCGAGAAAAGTTTTGCTAGTTTATTCATCAATATTTCTAAACATATTGAAACGTAAGCCCTTAAATATCTCCATTAAAAAAATGGCATATACTATTTAACAAAAAAAAAAAAAAAAAAAAAAAAAAAAAAAAAAACAGCTCCTACCATTTTAATGAAAAAATTTTTCACAAGCATTTTTTTTCCACTCGCCAAATATGGTGATACTTATTCGTTTAGTCACACTCTTCTTCTACAGTAACCCGGCAGCGGCTGTGATTCGGTCATCGTACCCTTCCTAATGCTGCCAACTTGAGGTGAAACAGAGTATAATCTTTCTTTTGCTGTTAGCAGAATTTCACGTTACTCGCAAAAACATATTTTTGTTAAGGATTTCAATGAGATGCTTATTGCAATAAAGTTTGACTATCGCAAGAATGTATAGTTACTTTGTAATTACTCTGTATTTAAGCTGTGATTTAGCTTTGTCTTAGTTACTTAGAAATAAGTAATGACGTATATAGTATAGATAATATAAACTTCAAAATGAAATAGAAGACATAATTGCAAGTTTTAAGGCATTGAAAGCGCTTTTCAAATGCCTTGTTTTGAAACGTATAGCAAGCTATGAATTTATGTAATGCAAAAATATTAAGAGACACTTCAGTATTCATATTTCTTCAAAAATAATTATAGATCGTTCAATAGTTACAAAAAAGCAAAAAAAAAACTGTTTAATTAACATATAATTGTTAGTGTTTGATTATGAACAAAAGTTAATTCAATTTGTTTAATATTTGATTATGAACTGAAGTTAATTCAAAGTGCTTCAGGATTTTTATTGTTATTTATTTATGTAAATATATTTAATTGTCAAATGATTCAATATTAATTTATTTTTAACTATGAACTTATTTTATTCGCATTTATTTTATCTGTTTTCTTGAATAAAACACCATCATCGTTTTTCTTTTTATTCGATAGATATTTTATTCGAATCTCGAACTGAAGATAGATAGCTTAGAATTCAAAATTCTTATTTTTAATGGAATTCCAATTCTTGATTGCTGCTCTCTATTCGAAGCTATTCTTATCATGATTAAATTGTAATAACTGCGAATATATTTCAGTTTCTGTATTTTCTATTTTATGCTACATACGGAGTATGACAATATTAAATTCCTTGACTGCGCATTCCCTAATCGTTAGGCTTGTAATGAAGGAGTGGGAATGGAATAAAGAGTTGACTTTTTTCCTTCCGTGTCTGGTGGCATGTTTTTTCATCTCTATATTTAGTTCAGTTTGTTTTTCATCCTTGTTTGAGTAAGACATTGCAGAATAGAAGTGTCGCTGTCATGATAAAATTTAAAATCGAGCTACGCAAACTTTTGAAATTTCCCATTAAAAGAAACCTTAACGCTTTAAATTGTTGAAAGAACTGTTCGGAGATAACTGCTTTTCACGTTGTCAAATTTTTTAATGCCAGAAAAGATTTTCGAAAGGTCGGCAGGCTTTTGAAGATGATGAGCGTCTTGGTGTACCTGTGCCATCAAGAATTAATGAAAATTTTTAAAAATTAATGAAATCGGGCGAAGTGACTGATGTTTGAGTGTTCCGATGATGTCAGATATTACAAACATTGACAGAGACACAATAAAAAATTTTTTGTCCTAGCATTTGCATTTGGTGAAAGTATAGGTTCATGTTCTTAAAGCAATTCCAGGCTAAAAGAACGTATTATTGTGCCGAGCATCCATCGTACTCGCAAGATCTCACCCCATACGATTTCTACCTGAATCTTAAAGTGAACAATTGATTGAAGGAAACACGTTTTCAATCTGTAGATGAGGTGAAGGCAAAAACGGCAGACTGACTGAAGATAATGACATCTAGTGAGCAACAGCCCTGTTTTGAATGGTGGAAAACTCGTATTCAGCTATGTATTGCTAGTGAAGGGGAGTATGTTGAAAGGGATTAAAGCGTATTTGTACATTGTTTCAATAAAGCTAATTTTTAAGACTAATCTAGTTATTCAATTGTAACACCTCGTATATTGGATTAAATCGCTTTAAAATCTTGCCCCCAAATGTTTTGTTAACAGGTCCTCCTGTTAAATGTACTAATTTAAAATTAATCTCGATTCCAAGCATACAGTATTTTAATACGATTAAGGTTACACCTTTTCCACAAGTGAAGTTAATTTTAATGTCATATTTTCCAGTGTTTCTTTTAGATAAGACTGTACGAGTTTTTTTTAAAATCTAAAGGTTAACTGCAAGGAAAGAATTCATATATTTTAAGGCTTAACAAATAACGATTTCCTGATGTTATCCTTTCTGAAATGGAGATATTGATCATACCGTTCACGAATCTATCTATGATGTGTCGGTGCCTTTCATTTGGGACGAAAGTACCATATTTACACGAAACGTTTGCCTTATCATTGGTATGCTATATAAACCATTTGTTTGCTCCGTTGCAGGGCACTGGAGCTCCAGCTAGTCAGTCAATGGCAGCTAAAACTTATATATTATAACGTGATATATTACAGATTTCGTCCTATTCGAATAACGTATCGGTACGTTGCTTCATATATTATAGAATACAAATGTGTGTTACATTCCTTAAATCTTTGGTTATATGATATTTTAATTATTACGAAAAATATCAAATACTTTCTGTGTTTTTTTAGTTATTTTTTATTATAGAGAATGAATTGATTTTTATGCATAATATTCCTTAATAAATCATAAAATATAGTTTATAAGCATATGGTGAGTGTTTTAACAATCATTATTCATGAAAAAAGAGATTTTTACTGAAATTAAAATACATTGTAAATAAAATTTCTAACTATCGAAATTTCTTCAGAAAAGTCTTTATACAGTAATTTTTGTTTTAATTAAATACACACACATTTTAAGTATTTTTTTTAAATATAGGAAATGCTAATAAGCTACGATTATTCTTTTATTGACAGTTTGAATAAAAATATGACCTTATAAAAATATGTATTTTTACAGTTAGATATTCTTATGCAATACAACCCTTCGCATATCGTTATGCATACCCATCGGAAAAAAACCCTTATTTCATTGGTATCTCTTAGAATAAAATTATATTTACAAGCGAGTTTTAGAGTATAAAATGTCAACATACTATCTCTCAAAAACCAAGAAAAGATCAAAGGAAAACCACAGAAAAATGTTCAGAAATGAATGACATTTAAACAAAGCTATTAAACAAAATTACAAAATATTTATTTTTTCACAGAGCTCTTGAATAAATAAGTCAGAGAGTAGTTATATTTTGCTAATAAAATCATAAAGTCAAATAATAAATTAATTGTTGTTTAATCAGAATGTCATTATTGAAAAAAAAACGTATAATTTTTCAACTTTTTATCTCATATTTTTTTAGCGTTTACGTAAGTTCAGAGCAATTAAGCGAATTAAAAACATTTTTTGTATAAGGAATATCCAGTAATTTTGCGACTTTTCTTAGAGACTTATGACTTGCGTTTCTTAGAGACTTCATTAGTTTACCTTTCATTGATATCAACTTGATTTCTTCCTTCATATGCTTCATTAAAAATTATTAATTATTCTTTCAGTTACACAAAAACTATCAACATTGTAATATTTATAAAATTGCGATTTTGGTATCTTTATGAAAAATGATTTTGAAAGAAAGCAACAGTTGTTATTGTCTCAAAAAATGTAAACAAAAATATTTTATAAAAAAAAATTCATTTATACTTTTGAACAATTCAGTTTAATTTTTTTTTTTTTGATTTAGCTAATTTAGCAACTGTATTAATTAAAATTGTTTGGAGTTTCTCTTTACTCCTTTTTTAATAACTGCTTGACCAAATGAATAATTGTAACGCAAAAAAATATACGTTCGATAAAAATAAATTCATATGCTAGACAATGACCTTGACTTGAGTTTTCCATTGTTTTCAAACAATGATGTTGTTGGAATATTTTATTTGTTTCCCAGGTTTATAATATTTGACTCGAATAAGTTCTTCATATTTCAAAACAGAAAAACCCATTTCTGAAAAGTACTTCTACTGAAAGAAAATATTGGCTTCAAGGTTTTCTCTTTGCGTGTCGCTAAATTGTTTTTCAGTAGTATTTTCTTTTGCTAAACGTGACAAAATAAGTTTTCGTGATAATGTATTATAAATTTGATGTGAAGACGGAATAAACTGTTGTATTTTGTGAATTAGATTTGTGCACCTTTTAATTAATATTTATATGTGCAAAAAATAAAAAAAAATATAATAAAACTACATGCTTTTAAAATGCCTATTTAATGATTGGAACATTTAAACAGTATGAATGTGAAATATACATATTGATGATTAAATTCATTAAAGTGAAAATTGGTGTGGGAGTGAATATCAACGTCGCACTCTTCAGCTTTTGGTGACAGACCTCTCAAATTTGAACCATGGGTCAAGTGACGAATATGACATCGTCGCTGGAACACCCTCTCCTAACTTCCACACCCCACCATTGGGAGAACATTTGAGCTCTCGACAGATTTAAAGTGCATCGCTCTCCTACACAGCAAGTCTTCAGTGGAACTAGGCTTGAACTCATGACACGCCGGCAATGAATCCGATACCTTGACCACTAGGCTACCGCGGCTACATGAAAAATGGTGAAGGAAACGAATTAGTTTACAAAACAATTATAAGATACTAGTCTAACTTTTCATAAAGAAAATATTTATGAAATATTTTTAAATGAAAATAAGATGCTTGGATATTTAGTTTTAATTTGAAACAGAAAATCAAGAACGCATTTGATGACATCCAAAACTTTTCCTACTTTAATTTTAGCACAAAGTTTTTAAATAACTTTGTAAATGAATTCAAAAGTGAAACATTCAAAAAACGATAGAATAATTAAAAATATGCGAGAAGTTTCATTAGGATAATTATAACCCTCAAAGTAAATGGAATATGTTTTTGTATTTTTATAGCTTTTCATAACAAAATTCAATATTTGCATCATCATTCTTCAGAGAATGTTGTATGATAAATAATGATGCGAATATGGAATTAATGTAAAATACATTTAACAGACGAATATTGTATTATTTGTAAAAAATATTACACGCAGGATTTGGGAAATTTAGTATGTATCCTATTAATAAGTATTGTAAGAAAACTTTATTTTATTAAATAAAGGAAAAACAACAATTTTATTAATAATTTTTGAAAACATTGACTAACTATGTTTCGAGATATTATCCATTTTATGTTCGACTTTTCAACTTTTCATCTGCTTGTTTGTAGTCAATACTTACCGTATTCTTTGATTTCATTCAGTTATACCATTTGGAAGATACGATTTAAGGTTCCTAATACGTTCGGAACGTGGTTTTGAAAAAGCGTATAAATGAATAATTTTTTTTATGTTTAGTATCACCTGAATTAGAATATACATATAAAATTGTTTTAAGAGTATAATTACAAGAAAAAAATTATTTAAATGCAATTTGTTGGCAAAAAATGAAGAAAAAGTCACATACTTTCAAAACAGTCTCCTTTTATGGAAAATGCTTCTATATAATAATACTAGCTGTTACCCGCCCGCTTCGCTGGGTATTTCATGATGTTTTATAAATTTTTACTGCTTATATATATGTATAAAGTATTGATATCTAAGTCCTAGCATTAAGAATTCGATTGAATTGAAAAATATACTTATACCTGTAACTGCCACCTGTTGATAAAAAAAAAGGGCAGAACTCATCTAATTTGTGTTTTCTAAAAATCTCTAAAATTGAAGCATAGAATGATGTTTGCTCTTTCGTAACTCAAAAACCAAGTGGATTCCCGCAAAACCAATTTTCGGTGGATCTCTACTCCGTAAATTGAACATGCAAGCCAAATTTCAAGTCTAAATCTAACAGAAAAAAGCAAAAGTTTTACTATAAATATCCCCGTAATCCCGTTGAGAGCCGTTTTCCAAAATTACCGCTCTTAGCGGATTTCAATTCAACAAAAGAAAAATGCAAACCAAATTTCATTATTATAGTCCTTGTAGCTCGAAAAAAGTAATTTTTTTTGTCAATACGTCCCAGTAACCCCCTGCAACCCCCAGAACTTGATTTGCTTAAAATTTATTCTTAGTGGATCCCTATTCAACAAAAAAAACATGCTTAAAAAATTTCAAGTATGTTGATCTAAACATTTAAAACAGGAATTTTTTTTCTGTAACTCCTCTTGACACCTCGCAAACATCTTTGGGGTCAATTTTCATTTTACTCTTTGTTAGAGGAACTCTATTTCATGAAAGGAACATGCCTACCAATTTTCAAGCAGGTAGATCAAATAGATTAAAAACGGAAATAGTTATCTATTACGCCCCTTAATCCCCCGAAATTAAACTTGGTAGTTGATATTCGCGAAGCCCATTTTGTAGCGGTTCTCTACTTTACGAAAGGAATCTGCTTATCAAATTTCAAGACTATACGTCTAATAGTTTAAAAATGGGGATAATTATCTATAACGCCACTTGAGCCCCGCAACGCCACTTCTGGGTCTGTTTTCAGAAAACCAATTTTGTAGGGGAATTGCACTCTATGAAAGGAATCTGCTTAGCAAAATTTGAAGAATGTGCGTCCAATTAATTAAAAATGCAAAAAAATTATCAATAACGCCCCTTGAACCCCCGCAACACCACCTAGGGGTCGATTTTCACAAAACACATTTTGCAGTGTATTTCTATCCTATGAGAGGAATCTGCTCACCAAATTTCAAGACTGTGAGTCTAATAGTTTAAAAAAAGAAATAATTATTTATATCTGCCCTTAACCCCCGCAACACCCCTTGGGGGTCAATTTTCTCCAAACCCGTTTTGTAGCGGATATTTACTCCAGGAAAGAAACTTACCTACCAATTTTCAAGCAGGTAGGTGAAGTAGTTTAAAAACGGATATATCTATCTATTACGCCCCTTAATCCCCCGCAACGCCACTTAGAAGTCTGTTTTCACAAAACCCGTTTTGTAACTGATCATTATTCTACGAAAGGAATCTATATATCAAATTTAAAGACTGTGCGTCTAATAGTTTAAAAATGGAAATAATTATCTGTAACACCCTTAAGTCCCCCCAACGCCACTTGGGGGCAATTTTCATGAAACCCATTTTTAGCGTATCTCTACCCTATGAGAGGAATCTGCTTACTAAGTTTCAAGACTGTACGTCTAATAACATAAAAAAAGGAATTTATAACGCCCCATAAACACCCGCCTCCGCAACACCCCTTGGGGGTCAATTTTCCCAAAACCCATTTTGTAGCGGATATTTACTCCAGGAAAGAAACTTACCTACCAATTTTCAAGCAGGTAGGTGAAGTAGTTTAAAAACGGATATATTTATCTATTACGCCCCTTAATCCCCCGCAACGCCACTTAGAAGTCTGTTTTCACAAAACCCGTTTTGTAACTGATCATTATTCTACGAAAGGAATCTATATATCAAATTTAAAGACAGTGCGTCAAATAGTTTAAAAATGGAAATAATTATCTATAACGCCTTCTAAGCCCCTGCAACGCCACTTGGGGTCGATTTTCAGCAAACTCATTTTGTAGCGGATCTCTACTCTCTGAAAGGAATCCGCTCACCCAATTTCAAGATTGTACTTCAAGTAGTTTAAACATGGAAACAATTATTATTAAAGCCCTTAACCCCCCGTAACGCCCCTTGCATTTCGAATTTCGGAAAATCCTTTCTTAGCTGATGTCTACTCTATCAAAGGAACATGTCTACCAAATTTCAAGTCTGTAGGTTGAATAGTTCCAGAGATTTCGTGATTAGTCAGTCAGTCAGTGAGTCAGTGAGTGAGTCGCTTTTCTCCTTTATATATATAGATTTTACCTATATATATAGCTAAAACTTTTCTATAGAGCCCTGAACTTGGATTTTTGAAATATATTACTTAGAAGTGGATTTATTGATATTTTAATACATCAGAATAGATAAATTTTAACAATAAGAAAACCATTATCTGAAAATAACAAGAATATTTCAAAAACCTAGTTCAAGCTCTGTAGAGAATTTTTATTTATATATAAGCAAAATATTATTATTATTGAAGCGTTTTCCATATAAGTAATATAAAAAAAATTTAAGTCAATTACTACTTAGATCAACAAAAAAAAATATTTTAGTTACTTTTTTAAATAGTTACAATTAATATAAGTATGTATATATGTACATATGGCAGAATTACAACATTAAGTGGCAATTAATTTTTCCTAATTATTATTAAAGTATCGTATTGTCATGCAAAACAATCGTGTGTACAAAATTTTATTTCATCTGAATGCTTTGAAACGCGAGGAAAAAAAATCTCTTAAAGTTTTGACCCAAGTCGTTAAAATTGAAGCCAACGTGGCTGTATCTGTAAAACTTTAAATAATTAATTTCAATCAATTAATTTTAATAAATTATAATTAAATTATTATATTGTCACCCAAAACAATAGTGTATAGAAAATTTTAGCTCAGTTGAGTGCTTTAAAATGCGTTTTATTAACGATTGAAAATTTGAACAAGATAAATATAGAGAGAGTGTGAACTAATAGTAGGAATTAAAAAAGGAGAATGTTTTCAAAACATGTCGTTTTTCTTCATTTATTTTTTATCATAACATTCTTAAAACAATTTTATATGTATATTTTAATTCAGGTGACACTAAGTATGAAAAAAATGTATTCATTCATACGCGTTTTTTAAATCATGGTTCCGAACGTAGTCGGATACCTTAAATAATTTTGTCATTGTGTGTGAGTTTGTTTTATAATAAATAAAATAATTTAAATAATTCGGAATAAACTGCCTAACGGATAATGTAGTAGCGTATTAAGATGATTAAAATTTCAAATGCCAAAAAGCTTGAATTTATAACTTAATTGCTTTTTCTTTCAAAACAGTCATAAAATAGATCCAAACTATACTTAAAAATTAGATGTATGTTCATAAATTAGATAAGTAGCAACTATGAGTGGTTTAAAAGAAAAAGCATTAAATGGAATTCTTCTAAGTTGTCAAAAAGTACCCAGAAATCCCTGATAAAAAGCTATAAGCTTGAAACAAAAATTAACGTAAAATAATAACACATGCCTCAGTAAATAACCACACATGTTTATTCAAAATAAGATAATAGTGATTTCGGTAAATTTATATCCCTGCGTTACCACCTAAAAGTGGGACAACATTTATATTATAAACAAAAGCTCGTGACATTTCTTGTTTTTTCGCAAACAAAGTATGTTACTAAAACATTAATACACTACACAAATAACATTATAATATTATGAATAATTTTACTTTGGGTGCTTCTTTACATTAAAAATACGAGCATAATTTTTTGTGTACAGTTATTGTAAGCGTTATTGCATTCGTAGCTATATATTTTATTCAGGATATAAAAATAGATATTTAATAAATCTCTTTAAGACAAAAATAATTATTGCATTATGAATATAAACACAGAAGCGAGAAACATAATCTAGGAATATCTTTTGATGCAATGATTCACGTACACTATGCCAATAAGATTAGGAATGCAGGAAAAGGAAAGCTTAAAGGTAAAAAAAAAGTTAAATTGTTTTTTTTAGGGGGGGGGGATGAAATTCATCACATAAACCTACCAGTAAAACTAGAAAATACGGTCTATGCATCATTTCTTTTCCCGGAATAGCTGCAAATAAAGGGGTATATTTTCTACGTATTCTTAACTATTCCAGAAATAAAGATATACATCTTTCCATTTGTTATGCTAAATGATGAGTTAGCGATGAAATTCTGAATAAATTTTACTATGGTAAAATAATTTTTTATCAAGTACGTTAGACGCTTTAAAATAATTGTGTTAATTCCTGAATTTTTTTAATGAAATTTTAATACAGAATTTGAAAAGCATCATAATAAAAAACTAGAACAATCACTCGAATGAAAAAAAATTATTTAAATTAATTAAAAATGTGAAAAATAATTATTTAATTTATAAAATATAAATATTCAGAAATTCGGTTCTAATGTTCTAAGCATTTTTGTTTTTGTTTTGGATATTATTGTTCTTTAAGCACTTAACTGAAATGTTGTAAAATTTTTATATTTCAGCCAAATTTTGAAATTTTTAATTTTAATTTCTCCTAAATGTTTTATTTATTTGAAATATTTTGCAAGAATTTAGAAATTATAAAATAACATTTAAAAAAATAAAGTTTCAGATTATTCCATGTAAGGTAGAAGTTATTAAGTTTTTAAAGTGTTTTATAAAATTATTTTTATTGGTTACAGTATTGTAACTAGATTGGTACAAAACATAAGAATTCACAATAAAACTGTTAGATTAAAAACTGCCAAAACTTCTTAAAAATTCTCGTATTTAATTTTGCTTAGAATTCTTCACAAACAAACAAAATTGCATCAGAATAAAAACTTAAGGAGTGAAGATTGAATATATATCACTAATTCCCAAAAGCAGTCTGATGTGCAGATGTTTTACAACACTCGATATTAAATTATACCTTACAAAAAAAGATTTATTCAGCTACTTTTTGCCAGATAATGCCTAAATGCTTGCAAAAGAAAAATATGACAAAATGAAACATAAACATAACAGGACATAACATAACAGGACAAAATGAAAAAAATAAATAAACGAGTCTTACAGTAGTTGCATATGATGTGTAACATCTGACATATTATCGTAGTAAATACTCCCAATAGTAACTTAAATCCTGAAAAAATGAATTGGGTAGGATTGGAAATAATTTTCTATCGAATACTTATATCTTTAATGAAAATTTTATTTAATTAACACAAGGAGTAATGTAATTTTTTTTTTTATCAAAAATAATTATTTTTGCTATGTTTGGGAAAGAGCGGAGACAATAGGCTTACATAACTAAAATATGACACATATACTTGAGATTTCAAAGTACTTAAAAACCGTTGAAAAACAGCGTCAATAACAATACCACTTATTTGTCGAAACATTTCAATTAGTGAGGGAACCGGGACGTTCTCGATGACTAAAACAAGCAAAATTTCGATTTTCAAAGGAATATTATTTTTAAAAACAAAAAGACTCCCTAAAAAAAATTGTGTCACACAATCTCCATACGCTTCTTAATGTAATATAACATAAAATTTTTAAATGTGTACAATATTTTTAGAAATATAAGAATTTGAAAAGGTACACTTCAAAAGGTGCTTTCGTATACATGGTGTTGATTAGGTACCTGTAGTTTTCCTTTTATAACATATAAAACAACAAATCATGTTGTTTTAGTTACAAAATTGTACCTTTATTTAAATGATCTAGTTTTTTTAATATTAAATTGCTTTGAAATTTTTTTTAAAAAATTTGAATCTCGATTTTTTAAAATTTTGATAAAAATGCTAATTTTTGTTTGGAAAATTTGCAGTAAAAATAAAAATACTAATATTTTAGGAATTAAATTAGTTGCATTAAATACATTATTACTATACAAAAGCTCATACCAAATTTCACTAAAATATAATAGATAGGTTTTTCTACGGATGTACCAAAAAACTAGAAAAACACATTTTGAGTAATATGAAAAAAAACTGAATAAAATGGTACAGTAAAATCTGACGTTTAAAATATATATTCCAGATTTGTATTCCTCTTGCATGAACACTTCTAAAGCATCTTTCTTCCTTTTATTTTGTCTTTCAATAGTCTTGGCCTCTTTGCTGGCTTTTTAAACTGTCATCTTGGCTTCACAAATTCTAACTTTGTCAGTTTTTCGAAGGCCTTCACAAGTGTTTATCCCAAAGATTTATTTTTATTGTTCTTAATAGTTTTGTTTCTGTATGTGCATCTTCAGTAAAGCATATCATTGCATCCATTATACCAATTTGCAAAAATTTTTTCGTACAATTATGTTTTTTGGAACTTGATTCGATACACAGTTATTGAAGCTTTCATTTGGGTTCTGGGTACGATCATGCAAACATTTTGGTAAAAGTTCTTTTGCAGTTAAGTCTCTAAATACATGTTTAAAAAATTATGTATATGTTTGTAATTATGTTTTTAATCTTGACAAGAACTGGTTTTGTCAGGGAATGCTTATAGATATACTTTTCTTCAGATACAAAGACATTTGTTGTAACCGCCATAGCTATTGTTTACATTTTAAAACTGCAGTTACTCGGGTATTAAGGTTTAAATCTATATATGTTATACATTTTTGGAACCAGCGTTAAATTTACTTTTTTTGAAGATAAAAATCAAAAAATCGATTTTCCGAAGGTGAAAAACGTCTTGGTTCTCTTAAAATCACTACTCGAAACCATGGGAAGCGAGTGATAGTTTTTTTTAAAAGAGCAGAACCACCTTCGATATATGGTAAATGTACAAAATGCAAGAAATCTTTAATATTTTGAACCGTTTGATTCGGAGAAATGTATACGACAACCGAAATCACTGTCTTCAGATTTCATACACAACTAGCCCTGAGATGTTGACAAATGAGCGTAAGAATCGCAAGTTTATCCGGGATGAAGTCTAATAAGACTTGCTGGCATATGCAAAGTGGATTTAGAATCAAGAAAATGAAACAGAGCTTTTGAATTCGAATCTTTTGAAATGCTAAATTTAATAATATAATAAAGGCTGGCAGCTTGATGGGTACTAGAGTTGGACCCCATTGCGAGGGTAGCGAAGAGGCATCACGAAGCGCGCTGATTGGTCAAATCAAATAGCATACGCTTCCCCAACTTCCTGTTACACATTTTCGTCCCTTTTTACGAAATCACTCCTACTAATATCCAGCAACCGATATGAAAGATGTTACAGATCACAAATTATGCGTAGACTACTGTATAGGTATTATTTTCTCGGGGTGTATTCATTAAAATTTTAAGCATGTAACAGAAAAAAATTTCTTTTTCGTGCTACATGCGTTACATTTCGTGTTTTCAGTAAAATTTATACTTGCAATTACACTGCTAATTTTTACAATCTTCATTTTAAATATTTTCTTTCATTTATTACAATTGCAGATTTTCAAATTCGAAAATTTGTTTTTACAACGTATTAATGCACACACACACACAACACGCCTTTTATTCTTAACAAAGGAAAAAGGATCAACTAATTTTATTGAAAGTTTTTATCTTGCTACAAAGTACTTGTATTCGTTTATACCAGGGGCCTTTAAACTGTGTTCCACGGAAACCTGTGGTTCCACAAGGCATACCCAGGGGTTCCACGAGTCACAATAAAAAAAAATCGAAAATAAACATATAATTGTACATATATGCAAAATGATTATTTCTATGAAGTTTGTATGAGGGTTCAGTTTTAGTGAACAGGATGAGTATCTAAAACTCATCCTGTTCACTAAAACTGAACCCTCAGGGGCTCACCTTCTTAAGGTGAGTACGGTTGTCACGACCCGGGATATCTATTTTCAACCCTTCTTCTTGTCACCCATTTCTCCTTTATTTCCTTGTTCCTCTCAGAAAGTGAGTACGGGGTGCCACGTCCCGGAGGTACCCGAGTGAATTTATTTTAAAAAAAAGTATTTGCTTGGTTAGCATTTAAATCACAGGTCGATCTTTAACATTATTTTTAGTTCAATTAGGGGTTGTTTTGTATTTAGTTTTATTTGGGCATTTAAAGTTTAATTATTTTCCAAACTTTTAATTTAGGCTCCTTTATTTGGGTATTTAAAAAAATGAAATATTCGGTTCGATTAAATAAATGTCTAGACTGGGTTTTGAGTCTGACTCGCATGTTTGCCGTGTTCGGTGACCCGTACCGGGGGAAAGTGGAGTCTGGGGTTCCTGTTACGTGCCCTTTGGTCCATGACTCTCCGTAGACGGGAGGCAGGAATGAACCCGCTCCTGTCAATTGGCTGGGGATTTGTTCTGAGGGATTCTAACTCGGGTTCTGTTGGAATCCCATAGATGGTTGCTTAAGGGTTAGTATTGCAGTTAGGTGTGCCCTGGGTGAACTGTCAAATTACATCCCGAACAAGTAATACTATACTCCAGTGCCACCTCTGAGGTAAGTGCCGTGCCTGAGGCATGTCAGATGACCTGTGGGCTGCCTCCCCTTGTTGGACTCCGTGGTGGGTGGAGGCTTACTGGGGTGGACAACAAAACTCTTATGGAACCCAGCAGTATTTCTCCCACTGGGGAGCACCATATGAACATATCTGACTCAGCACGATATTTTATTATGAAAACGAAGGAAACCTTTACAAACGTATCTCCCTTTTTGATTGAAAAGTCAATAAGTAGCATTGTAAGAACCGTTAATACTTTTCGGAAGATGCGCTCCGCGGACTTGTTCCTCGAAGTTTCATCTTAGAATAAGGCAACAATCCTTGCTAACGTACAAAAATTAGCTCACCTTGATCTAACCGTTGCTTCGTATGGCAGCCTTAATTTTTCAAATGGGGTGATATCTCCAGCAGATTTTCTGAATGTATCCTCCGAAGAGATATTAGAGAATTTTCGAGTCTAAAAAGTATGTGGAGTCCGGCGTACTACTATATGTAGGGATGGACAGGTGCTTAATGCAAATCACCTCATCCTTACGTTTTCAATGCCAGACCTCCCGCAATATGTGAAAGTTGCATATTTATGTTGTCTAGTAAGAGAATACATTCCTAATTCGCTGCGGTGCCTCAATTGTCAATGGTATGGACATTCTAAGAACGTGTGTCGGGGCCAGGGAAAAAGACCACGACAGTAACGACTGAAGTAAGAAGGAACAATGCGTAAACTGCAAAGGTGAGCATCCCGCATACTCCGTACATGTCCTACATGGATAAATGAAAAAGAAATAACCATTGTTAAATTTAAAAACAAAATTTCTTACCCAGAGGTTCAGCGTGTTGTCTCATCATGCATGCCAGTTTCTGATGTAAGCTATGCTAGTGTCACAAAAAACATTTAGCAATATGTCTACGCAAGTTTCAGACAAAGATTTAGAAGAAGTGGAGGAAAAGAACTCCCTTCCACCTACAAAGAAAAATGTAATTCCTAGACCCCCGAGTTTTTCACCTAAAAGACCTAAAAGTCGAAGGATCTACCAATGGGAAATGAACGTGAGCAAGCCCCCAAGGAAAATATACAATTTTTCAAAAAATTCCCATTCAGTGGAAGATATAGATATGTTGGAATTGCATCCATTGAATGATAATGATGATCTTATGGACATGCTACCGGGTCTTTCGACCCCTAGCTTCAAAGGAGGAGTGAGTGTGACCCAATAATGGCCTCTTTTGTTTCATTGAACTGCCGTGGTTTGAGGATTAAATTCGGTGATCAGAAGAGTACCATGAGAATGCGAGTGCGTGGTTATAATTGTGTACGACGGGATGCCGATAGGAATGCATCTCTAAATGCAGGTGTATGCCTTTTCATATCCCATCACTATCCATGCAACGTCGTCATACTGCACACATCACTACAGGCTGTGGCTGTTCTGATTCATTTCCATTCTTTAGTTACAGTCTGCTGAAATTTTTACCACCGAATGATGCTGTGCCACAAGTGGATATGAATCAATTATTCAGTCAATTGCCAGCTCCCTTTATTTTGCTCGGTGACTTTAACGGGCACAGCCCTCTGTTGGAGCATGATGTTACCAACTCTCGTGGGCGACAGATCGTACAGCTGATCTCTGATCACTGTATCTGTCTCCTCCACAACGATGAAAAAAACATATGCACCCACAATGACATTTAACTCCCTCGATCTTGACATTTGTTAGCCAAGTCTGCTACCGATGTTGAATTTTGAGATAGATTAAGATCTACATAACAGTGATCACTTCCCTTTCCTAGTCTCGCATGTTAATGATGCGGGGGAACGACATTGTCCTCCCGCATATAATTTTCATCGCACTGACTGGGATAAATTCACACAGCTAGAGGTTGTAAGCGGCGTAATGGTTCAAGACGGGACAGTCGATAATGCTGTTTTAAACGTCACCGAAGCTATAAAGAATGCGCCGATGCAGCAATTCCTAAGACTTCGAAATCCCATTGGAAGCTGTATCAAACCATGATACAGCTACTTGCCACCAATCACAAAAGGAACAAAGGAAAAGGAACCCCACCACTGAAAATCTCATAGCGTTCAAACGTGAAAAAGAGTTAGCTCGTAGAATACGGCTCAAAATGGAAGAGATTCTTTGATCCAAAATGTATCTTCAATCACATTGTCAACTACAAGTCAGCAGTTATAGAGAAAGGTGGAAAGCAGAGAAAATTGCCTTTATTGGGACTTTCAAAACACGATATTAAACACATCGACTGCTATTTACTCGTCACCTGTCGTTGTAGCTAACTTGTTTGGCCAAACATTTGCTAGTGGTTCAGCTGCTATTCATATAGCCCTGAATTTCAGGCGACTAAGAATCGCTTAGAGCATACACCTATCAAAATCATGTGTCGACAACCTTTACCATATAATTGTGACTTTGACTTGTGGGAATTGAAGAAGACCTTTCCATCGGTTCACAATACTAGTCCAGGTCCTGATGGAATATCCTATGAATTGCTTCGCCATTTGAACGAGGATTCACTAGTAAGTCTCTATTACCTATTCAATCGAATATGAAGGGAGCAGGTGTATCCTACTTAATGGCAAGAAGCCATATTGATTCCCATATTAAGACCTGGTAAAGATCCAAAGAACCCTCTCAGCTATCGACCGATAGCACTCACAAGCTGCCTTTGTAAGACACTGGAACGTATGGTCAATGCCGTCTCGTGTATCAGCTTGAAAAGATTCGATGCATCCCTCTGTTTCAGTGTGGCTTCCGCAAGGGAACATCCACTCGCGATATCATCATGCTTGAAAGTAAAGTTAGAAACGCTTTTGTCCAGACGAACCATCTCGTTTCTATTTTCTTGAATATCGAGAAGGCAAATGACTGTACTAGGCGCTATGGGATTCTACAGACTCTATATGACTATGGTTTACGAGGCAATCTGCCTACTTTTAAGCAGAATTCTTTATTGAGACGCACTTTTAGAGTGAGTGAGACTGTGTGAGTAGAACTTTCTCTGCTCCTTTTTTAAGCTGAAGGAGTCTCTCAGGGAATTTAAGTTGAGTGTCCCTCTTTTTATTTGTCACATTTCACTCCTTTTATTAAAAATTCAGCCTACAACACAGGCTTCTTTTTATGTGGATGACTTACTGATCAGTTGTGAAGTTTTAGACATGCGCATGATTGAACGGCAGATACAAACTGCCGTTAACAATATAGTTATATGGTGCGACAGTAACGGTCATCGTATTCCTGTCAGCAAGAGTTGCTGCGTGCACTTTTGCGGAAAACAAGGCATTCATTCCAACCCCGAAATACGCATCCATAATGTACAAACTTCCGTAGTTCCCGACTTACGATTTCTTGGAGTAATTTTCGACCACCGACTCACTTTCCTTCCACATAATTTACATTTGCGGAAGAAGTGGGAAAAGTCTCAAAACCTCTTGAAGATGTTGTCAAACATCTCTTGGGGTCGGATCGAACACCATTACTCAGAGTGTATCAGTCAATGGTACTTTCTCGCAATCGAATATGGATGCGTTGTATACGGATTGGCAGGCCACTCTGTTCTGAATAAACTTCACCCTGTCCACCAAATGGCATTCAGTATCTGCTCCGGTGAGTTTCGCACATCGCCAGTGCAGAGTCTCTACGTTTACTCTAACCAGTTTTCTCTGGACCTTCGACGGGGGAAGCGTTTTCTTACCTTTAATTTTAAGATCTTGTCCGTGCCTTCACATCCTCTTCAAAATGTGTAAATAAGTACAAGCATGAAGAGACTGTATGATGCTCATCCGTCTAAAATCTGGCCATTTATGGATAGGATGAACTTCTTGTATCTGAACTCGACCTACCTAACGTGAACATCCAGCAACGAAACCTTTGGCCATTCCAACCTTGGAATTCGCCGCGTTTCCACTGTATAAACCCTTTTGCTTCATACTATAAAACCTCTGTAACACCTATCATTTTTCAGCGCATCTTTGCTTACCATCACAGTCAGTATAATAGTTATTCACCCATCTATACAAATGATTCGAAACATGCGGATTACGTTGGCTGTGGAGTCGTGATTGAAGATAATATGGTTATAGACTCGACACTTCTTGCAGCTTTTTCACTGCAGAACATTTCGCCATTTACCGTGCACTTCAATTAATCGACTCCAGTATGCCTCGTAAATAATGCATCTATACTGACAACATGAGTGTTCTATAGAAGCACTCGAAAACTATAAGGATATGTGTCATCCAGTGGTATGTAATATACTCGACATTACGTGCCTATTACACAGCAAAAGTTTCGATGTAGCATTTTGCTGGCTTCCAAGCCGCGTAGATAACATTGGTAACGAGCATGCGGACAGCGCGTCACGGTAGCCAACGTCATATCTGTCGCTAGCAGTTGCACTTACAGACACGAGGCGTGTCAACATGCATCACATTATTACAGCCTGGCAGGAATCATGGAGTCAACAGTTGGATAACAAACTACACTCTGTGAGACCTGTCATGGGAGCATGGCTTGTGATGCCAATGCGAAGGACTGATGTCAAATTGACTCGTCTTCGCATTGGTCATACTTGCTTTACACACTCCTTTATTGTTTGGAGAAAATGCTCTACAATGTCGTTCATGTAAGGTCTCGTACACTGTGCTTTACATTTTAGTTGATTGTCCAGTTTTTAACCATCATCGCATTACATTTGTCTTATCCTTGTCTGACTTGGTGGGAGAAATTCCCCACCAAAATCTATTTTCCTTCTTTCTAAAAATTAGATTTTTATATTTAATTTGATTTGTGATTTTTATTAGTCTTTTAATAATTTATATGTATGTATGCATGCATGCATACATGCATTGTATATATATATGCATATATGCAGTTGTACATGGATTTTTATAAGTTTTTTTAAAAAAATTTTAACAGGTGTTTGGGGCAGTTTGGCCAAAATTGGCCTTTGCCCACTAAACTTCACAGTCACTCACTCACTAAAACTGAAAATATTTTTTATATGTTATAAACTTTATTTTTCATTACTTTATGAAAATTTTTATTATAATTAATAAAAGAATATTAAAATGTTATATATATATATACTTCCTATATATTCTAGATTGTGAATATTCTATTGTTTACTATCTTGGGTTCCACGAGACAATTTTATACTCGTTATAAATTAACACAGTGTCTTGCGTAACTAAATAATTTTTCTAATAGAAAATGCACCATTTTGCAATATTGGGAAAAAACACCTATAATGAAAGACAGGGAACAACTTATCAACAAATTCGATGCTAAAATCTAAATTTAAGCAAGAACAGCTCCCAAATTTTATGTTGCAAATTCATGAAAAATAGAATGTATTTCTCACACAGCTTTTAACATTTTAATGCCGTAAAGTACATTGTGTTAAAGTGAAATATATTTCTCAGCGTGAGTGGATACAAAAAACAAAGTATAAATCAAATCAAACGCAGAATATGAAATGCGTCTGCAGATAATTTCAGCAGACATAAACTTCGACAATTTGTGTGAAAAAAAGCAAGCACATAATCCCAGTTACTAAATATAATGCACTGTTAGGTGACTCTTGGATCACAAATTAATATTAATGAGTAAATTATATTAGAATATTTTAATAATAAACACAATACTACAAGAAATGTTTTTACATAAAGTGCCTCTAACACATGGTGATCTACTTTAAATATTGTTTTGAGATATATTCTAAATACGTGTGGAATGGGGTTTGACGAAAACACCTTCAAGTTCTAGGGTTTCCTTGAGTTGAAAAAGTTTGAGGACCATTAGTTCATGCTAAAGAAATGAAGAAATTCTTTATATAAGTGTATTATCAATCTTTTTTTCAACATTTTTAATAATTAGTTACATTTATTTTTGCTTCAACTATATAGTAATGAGTGAATTCGATGTAGCTGATGAAAAATTGAGATTAAAATTATTTAAACAGGATTCAACCATTCATAAATGAATACTTACTACTATATTATGAATCTCTAATGAGTGAGATACTTATAGAATTGTAATACTTTATTATTTAGGCCGCTGTAGATTTTTATGATTATCTAGATTCTTCTTCATTAAAAGTAATCTTTTGAATACGTTGAACGTTTTAAGCGAATATATTTATTTCTGAAATTCTTTTATACTAATAATATAAACGATTTTATACTAATTATACAAGCGATATATTAGAAATGTGCAATAGTTAAAAGTATTTTAGTGATGAAAACAACATGGTGCCTTGTGTAACTATGATCAACAGTCGTGCTAATTAACGATGTTTCTTCTCTTCACAGTCAATCCAAATAAAAGTCTTTCAGAAGTCTGCACGGATAGGTGGCAAGAAAATTTCTTCGCATTTCATTAAATACTGAACAAAATATTTTAGGGATATAATTTTGATTTTTGAGGCAAAAAAAAAGTAAAAATAAATGCCGAAAAAGTTTTTGATGCACAACTCTTCGACGTTTTATGTTTCGATACATTACCTACCTACTACTGATGTATTGTCAAAATCTGTGCTTCAAAAATGGCTCATTTTAGTATAGAAAAAGCAAAGAAACACCGATAGCGATTTGCCAATCCTATTGATTTGCAATAAGCTGATATGAAAGCTAACACTTTCCAAACGTATTTTGATGTTTTTCCTGTGAATGTTGAAGAATTGGGATAATGCCGACCCGTTTGGAATCTACTATTTTTTACGGATTTATCAAAAACCTGTTTAGCGAGTGAAAGACATCCATACTTTCTTTGATCTTGATAGCTTATGTTTTCCGCCCTATATTTCTGAAATTTTTGCCGGATTTCCTTTTTTTTTGGGGGGGGAGGGGGAGCTTGCATCAGTTAGTGTTTAAATGCGCTTTATCACTTGACATGCTACACTGTCTTGTGTTTTCTTACGAATGGTGCACTATTAGTTTGTATGTTTGTTATCTACACGTTTTAACAACACTGATTCCTCTCTTCAGATTATCGCATGGAAATTCAATTAAACTGGAGATTTGCATCTGTGATCCTACAGAAGCATAGAAGAATTATCGAGAATAATCAGTTACTTTTGGTTGCATATATGCATAATTAGATATACCATTTTTGAGTTTAAAACATTCTTCAAAGTGTTCAAAATATTCTTCAAAATGTTTAAAATATTCTTCAAAATGTTTAAAATATTCTGACATATTCGAAATTTAAACTTTGTTTCCAATTTTATGCTGATTTCTTTTTTTATTTCCTGGTTAGTTTAGTTTTAAGAATCTTCCGAGATTTAAAAAAATATTTATAGCAGATGAGTACAACTATTAGATATTCTATTTTCACCATCTTTTCTTTTTAATAAATTATAAATAGTATAGTACTTTTACACATATAGGATCTGATAATAGTTCTCTGATTATGATATACATTTAAAATTTTTTGTGTCGTATTAAATTAAATCTTATTTCGTATCTTACATATCTCTAACTAGATGGAATATTTCTACATCTTATTAGAATGTGGGCATTATAATATTATAGAATTTCATTAGAATACAAGGCTTTTGTAATAAGAAATTTAATGCTGCTTTTTTATACACGAAAAATTGTTTTCGGTTCGAGATCTAGATATGTGTGTTAACTTCCCTTAAGGGATTGTTTTTATAATCATTCAGATATTTGCCTATAATTCTTGAAAAGTTCTTTAAGAAACCTTATCATTTTAAATTTTTTTAATGCACTGAACACTAATAATCAAATACACTGGCGGCAGTTAAAATTGCAACAGCATGAAGAAGGGATGATATAAATGTCAAATTCGTATGAAATTTAGAAGGTACTGGAATATACAAATTATTAAATCTTATCGCATGACTTCGATAGTAAAATTGAAATCTCTAACTCTGTATAGTACAGCGTTTCTCAAACTGGAGGGGGGGATTCCTACGTGAGGGGTGCGAGCGCATTGAAAAGTCGAAGATAAAAGATTTATATATATAACAATAGTATTAATTTACTAAAAGGAAGCAAAACAAAATACATTCTCGACATAAAAAGTGAGTACACATTTATACTGATATGATCTACCTATAAATGTATCAGTACTGCACATTGCTTTTGATAATTAATGTATCAATATTTAATTAAAAACAAGTTTAATTATTACTAGTGACCCCCACGGGCTTGTCATATACAAAATTTAATATTGATCTTGATAATATGTGTATGGTTTATAATTAAAGTCGTATTGTAGTCTTACGTCAAAATTCATTTTTATTTTACTTAGTACCCTGTTATTTTAAAGGAGGGGGAGGGGACGCAATGAAAATTGTTATTGAAAATTGGGTCGCAAATATTAAAAGTTTGAGAAGCACTGGTAAGCAGGAAAGTTACGCAACGGGTTTTTCATTCAGAAATTACAATTGAACATTGTTGTTTGTGAGAGGACCCTTTGTGCTTCATATAAGGTGGAGAGACGGCTACTAGTACGAGTCGGAATTTGATAGTCGCCTTATCTTGGCACATCAAGAGTTTAACTATCGTCCCGTGATATTTCTGTTCGCATTGCTCGGAATTTAACGACTCTTCTGCGAATAGGTAATCGAGGGTGTTTTTTTCCAGGTGGTTTTTTCCAGGAGGGCCATATCGAACATTATTCAAAACTTCAAAAGCCTTCCACCGCTTTCACTCGAGAAACGAGACATGTTGATAGGTCTTCCTTGCAATAACTTGTTACTAGCTGAAGTATCCTTACAGAGATAGTTCAACGATGTTGGTAGCTGTACGGATTATTTGCATGACAACTATTATTGCGGCTTTTCTTGACACTGTAACGTGGTGAAAGAGATTCACTCAATGACAAAACTAGATACATGAGTGGCAACATTTTGTTTTTCAGACGATTCCCAGTTCTGCGTACAGGGACATGATGGACGCAATCATGTCCGCAAGCACCGAAAAGAGCACACGAAGCCTTTCCATCAATATGGTACTGCGGTTACATCATCAGATGGGATGGCATGGGAAGTCAATGCGTACACAACATGAACACGTCTTGTTCACGCAGTCTGTAACTGAATAGCTGTAGTATTATTTTTCAGCTCTTAAGGTAGGTAGTTCTACCCTATCTTCAAGGCCTCGAAGACATTCTTGTTCAGCAAGTCAACATGTACACATGTTTCCTGTCATATTCTAATCCACCTAGACGCACAGACTGTTCAACTGTTGCCCGGACCAACACGTTCTCCAGTCATTTCACCAACTGCGTAGGTCTGTCAACAACTGGTCAAGTGTCTCATAGAGACTGGGTTACCTAAGTTCCCAAGCCGTTATGATTGATGAAATAGGACATAAATCTGAAGTCGCAATGAAGCAGCATTTGCCAGTATCTGTCATCCAAGCTCAATTGTTCGTATTTTTTTCCCGGGTTTTCGCTGCCAGAGGAGGTTGCTGTGTCCTTATTTCAGTTTCTGTATATTCCCAGATTGTCTGTAAATTGAATTATGTTTTCCTCCTACTACAGTGTTTCTCAAACTTTTAATGTTTGCGACCCAATTTTCAATCATGATTTTCCTCGTCCCCCTTCCGTATAATAACAATATATTGAACACAACAATAATTTAACTTCGACGTAAAGCTACAACACTACTTTAATTATAATCCGTACAAATTATCAAGATAAGAATAATATCTTGTATATGATTTTGTATATGACAAGCCCATGGAAGTCACTAGTAATTATTAAACTTGTTCTCTTAACTTAGTATTGATAAATAAATTATCAAAACTTTGGGCAGTACTGATAGATTTATAAGTACAACCTCTGACAATAAGGTTCGGTTAATAGTCCTATACCATTAACGTAAATGAAGTATTAACAAAAGTTATCTTACTGACCTTCGAATAAGTCACCTCTCATAACTTTGCACCCCTGAGATCTGCTATACATATCCTGGAAACTTAGCAAGATGACTTATTTTGGGATGGAGTTCAAAAGTATCCTCTCGTTTTGTTGGATGTTAGAAATATTATCAAATCTCCTTCCTTTCAAAACGAGTTTGAGTCGTGGGAAAATGAATGGGACTATAAGATTGAGATATGGCGAGTATGGTGGTGGAGATGTTTAATTTTCACCCTCCCCCTTTTTTTGCTAGGAACAGTTTGACGATATTGGCTGGATGAAGGCGAGCATTGTCGTGGACAAAAAATCACGAACCTTGTTATGCGTACTGGGGCCGTACCCTGCACAGCCGCTTCATGAAACGGATCAACATTTCAATGTACCTTACAGACTTCATCGTCGTTGCCTCAGGTAGAAATTCTTTTAGGATAAAATTTTGACTGTCAAAAAAGGGGATGAGCATCGTTTTGATACGGAATTTTCCTGCTCTGACTTTTTTCCGACGAGGTGATGAAGGAGAACGCCATTCCATGCATTGCCGTTTCGTTTCATTCCATGCTTTGTCCCTTGGTGTAAGGGTCGTTCTTGAGACACAAATACCTTAGGACACCAGGAATTTTCTTTTGGTGTATTTCCAAGCTTTAAACAAAACTTTAAATTGATGTTTTGTTACTTTATTTTCCTGTTCTCAGTTAAGAATCAACGCACTAAACAAATAGTTTGCAAAACAAGTCTTACACGGAACATAGACGACGCTCAGCTGAACAACGCTGGAGACAGATGGTCAATATTTATCGCTACGCACGTGCAGAGTTTTTTTTTCGCCAGTGTTGCTAGATTGGTCATTCTGACTTCATTTATCGAACTTCATTGTCAGAGGTTGTATATTACATCAGCGTAAATTAGTCAGAATTAGTTTTTTTTTATTCTTTTAGGTAAATTGATAATTTTTTAAAGTAATCTTTTATTCTCGAGTTTTCGAGAATAAAAGATGCCCCACAGTTTGAGAAACGCTGCCCTACTATGCAGCATACGCCCGATCAATCAAGTTTTCTATTTTTGGTTTCCTTTCATGTGTTGCAATGGTAAAGCCCAGCAGTGTATAGTAATACAGAACTAAGATTTTATTTATCTCAAGTAGGCTATATTTCAAAAAGTCATAATTGGTTTATTGTTGGATTGTTTGAACATAAAGAATTAATTTAAACAATTTATTATTGTTGGATTGTTTGAACATAAAGAATTAATTTAAACAATTTATTATTGTTAGATTGTTTGAACATAAAGAATTAATTTAAACAATTTATTATTGTTGGATTGTTTGAACATAAAGAATTAATTTAAACAATTTAGAATGAAATTGATTTTATTCTTCTTATTGTATTTTCTAAGAAAAGTTGTCGTGACATATGACCTCCCCTAATATTATCATCTCCCTGTCTACCGTTACTTGTTTCTGGACGTGTAGGCGGATTAACAAATTGAAGAGACATGATTACAAATCACTATATTTATTGATACCTCTTAATCAAGGAAAGTTACACACACACGATTCAACTTTAAGAACAATAAAACACAGTGGAGTATGAGAAGGGGTTACTATTAGCGGAACTACGGAATCGGAACCGAATCCACGAAAGATAAGCACGTACAATTACAGCTAACACACGTACACGTATTCACAAGTTATAAATCACTAACCTTAATCTTGTACTTCGGCAGGTCCGTCGTGGTAAATAACTTAATGCAGGCTGGATCGGATAAAGGCTAGGATCCACACTCGACTTTCCAATTTCAATCTTCAGCTCTTCAGCTTAGCTCGTCGCGTCACTACTCACTAAATCTATCAACAACTGTGTGTTGATTTACCAATGCTTCAATTCATTTTACTTCAAAAATCTAACTCTTCACTTTACTACCCTCTCTCTTGTTAACTCGCGAAACCCGAACTTATATAATATTTCTCATTTGCATAAATCACGCTTTGGCACCCGTTGGAGATTGGTTGAAATAAATAAAACTTGAAAGAATTATTGAGGAGATTAGTGAGAAGACCGTACAGATCCGTCACAAAGTATAATGTCCATTTTGAAGTAAAATGGTACAATTTATCTTTCTGAATAAAAAAAATTCAGTAAAAATAGTCATTTAACATTTGTTTTACTTTATTTGTACATTTTGTTTACATTTCAAAATATTCCTATTCCTTCCTTTTCTCAAATCATAATATATCCAAAACACTGATGCCTTGAGACACTTAAATTTATCACTCACCCTATGTCAGAATTCTCTTTCCTCCTTTTAATCACAAATACAAATAACTTTAATTTTACATATGCGTATTATGAAACATTTTATTTTAATTTAATACGCCGATGTGGAACTTTATTTGAATATACGAGACACATTAAGAAGTTTTCCTAATTATTCAAAATTGGATGGAATTTTGCACAAAGATTGCTTACAAGGATATAAACCTGTCTAGAATGTCCAGCGATTCTCATGAAAACGACACGCACTCTCCTTTTAATAAACTGAAATAAACTAATTTTAAAAGTGAGTACAACGATTGTTCAAATTAACTTTAAATTAAATCAGTTACCAAATAATCAAATTACAGTAGTGCCACAAAAGAGAAATATTGTTATTCTGTCGACGTTCAGCAGCTATACTAAAACGATGCCTCGCGGGGAATAAGGGATTTAATTTAAGATCTCTCCGAACTGTCATTTAGAGGTGTTTCTAAATCACACAAACATACGTATTAATATGCATGATTTACTTCTCATTTATCTCGATTTCTGATCTTTATAATTTATAGAATGTTCAGCAAAAATTTGCTTATATTTATAGAATACTTTAATAAAACGTTTTTCTGAGAAATTAAAGAATATTTTAGTTAATTATTGGTATGTGTGTTTCTGGGAAATTTAATTTAATGTATGTAACTGTAATATTTTGACCAATGTTTACTATCATTATGCTTAATTTATCCTACCTTTAAAAGGAATCTCTATGATAACTTAAGCAAAGTATTTTAATAAAAAAAATATTTGTTGTAGTATACATTTTATACTCTTTAATTCGGTTGAAATAACACGATATATATTTAAATAATTTAAAAACTGTCAACTTAAAAAGTAAGACAGCTTTTCAATTGTGTCCAGTCGAAGCTGTTGTACTTTAAATTCAATTTTCCTCTAAAATTTTCTTATTAATGTTTGTAGAATCTAGAAGAAAGAAATAACAGATTTCAAACTCACACCATCTTACTGTAGCTGGAAATTAAAATAATGTGAACAGTCAGCTTTGCTTTTTAAAGGACAAAGAGTTTTGGACTAAGTCATAGATAACCTAATAACCAATTATGGTCTTTTTTATTAATAAAATTGAAAGGACAAAAAATAACTATTAAATTTAAAGCCTTTATTACAGATTTCTTCAGATCAATGTAGTGGCCGCAATAGCCGAGTGGTCTAGGCATCGGATCGTGGTTAGCATGTCATGAGTTCGATTCCAGTACCACTGAAGACCCGCCATGTAGGGGAGCGATGCACGTTAAATCTGTCGAGAGCTCAAACGTCCTCCCGTTGGTGTGGTGTGGTAGTTAGTAGAGGGGTGCCGGCGTACGTGTCGTCCGCGTCACTTGACCGTGGTTCAAAAGTAAGCGGACCGTCACCAAAAGCCCTCGTGTGTAGCTGAACAGTGCGACGTTAATATTCACTCACTCGGTCCTAAATTAAAAAAGTTCCATATTAAAATCACTCAGACTATATTCTTTTATTTACTTTTAATCTATAACTTACCTTAACTCAGTGGTGCAACAGCCCATGAGGGCCAAGGCCTATTGTACCCAATTCAGTATACGCGACCTTGGGCCCTGAGTTACATGAGCAGATATTTCAGTCAGATGGTCAGTCTGACGTGAAATCTCCAGTGTTAAGCTCCCAAGCAAGATTGGTGCTCATTTTATCGACACACTGAAGGGATGAAAGGCTGAGTTAACCTTGCCCAGCCCGGGGTTTGAAACCCAGACCTGTAGTGTGGATGCGCGATGCACTAACCACTAAGCCACTGGGCTCCACGTTTAATCTATACTTTGATAAATACTCAATATCTGACTTATCTGCACTATAGGTTTACAGCAAAGGATAGGATCATGAATCATGATTTGCAAGTAGTATTCCTAAAATTTTCTTGCACATGGCTAGAGTAGATTAGTTTTTTAAAGTAAATAGAATTTCCTTGAACATGTCCTTTATACTTGAACTTTTTGTAGAGAAATCCGTTCACGAAAGTACTCCATACAATATTTAATTGGACAATATTCGTACATCGATGCATTCATCCTAGATTTGTTTGTTTAACCGTATTTGGAAAGGAATACGATGTTTCCTGTCAAACTAGGGAAAGTGTAAACCTTATTATGAATGAAACAGTTCTCTTTATAGGGCATTAAAATATATTTCCTGATAAATAAAAAATTGATATGATGTTGGGTCAGTTTTTGCTGCAGCAACAGCTGGCATTTTGATGAGAAGGCTATCCTCTAATTTTTCGACTGTTGCTGCAAGAATTGCAGACCATTCTTGCAATCGAACGCAAGTCAACCCTGTCACTTATTTGGGCCATTTTGGTCGACACATTCTAATTCATCCCACATGTGTTCTATGTGGTTCATGTCTGGGGTGTGAGCAGGTCTAACCAATTCCTAAGTAATCATATAAGTAAACAATATCTGCACAATCTGCACAAGCCATGCTGAATGGTCATGAGCCCAATGCTTTTGAAACAGGAATAATCAATTTCTGAACATTTACCATAACTTAAGTAACACAGAATCGTCCAAAATATCGGGACCGATTACCGTTTTGATAGCTCTTTGCACTGAAACCAAAGATTCCTGTTCAAATCTTGAAAGTATCTCAAACCATTAAGCCAGCGCTTTGAAATTTCTTTTATGGTACAATAGTGTTTCAAAAAAAGCGACGTATAATCAATTTTTGCATCCCTTTAAGCGACGTTTGACATTGATTGTGGAAGTGTTTTTGTGTAAGCTCTAGCTCTACCAAGAAATCCATCATGAAAGGTAGAACGATACACTACTAACGCAGCAGATATTTCAATAGCAAACACTTCATAAAGGGGATAGTACATTACTTTTACTTGATCAAAACCATTTATATAGCTCGCGTTTTATAACCATTATACCTTTCTCTTAGTGAAATAATGATTATACAAACTCGTATGAATTGTCTGGACACTTGCACTTTGGCGTCAGTTGTCGAATCTATTGTTTGAAGAATGTACTTTGATTCAAATAGCAGGTGCATGCACGCACACAATCTTACGGCGTACATCTCTTCATTCATCTACATGGCGAAAATAAAAATGAAAGGAAATTACAGTAAAAAAATTCTTTCACTTTAAATAAATTTGGAAAAGGTTCAAATCTCCGCATTTTTTGAAATATACTTGTTGAAGTGAAAACTTCTTTAGCGGCGTTGGGCACTTTTTGGTAGGGGAAAATCTTATGAGTTCGCGTCACCGACTTGCTCTGACTAGCGCATGCGCAGTGTGCTGTTCGCCTTACACACTTTTTGGATGGGTGAAATCTCGTGCGTTCGCGTCACCGAAATGCTTATAGCAGTATATCTGTAGCTATACAGCTGACGTATAGTGCTGTGTATATCTTATAAGTGAAGTTGAATGGATTTAGTGAAAAGTTCAATGTGTATTTACTGTGCACTGCTCGTTGCGATTCCGAGAAGGGGCAATACATGTTTATGGTTGCCGTTTATATTTCGCCTGGAAAATCTATGCGACAACCATTTTTATTCGAAAATTTGATGATTTATATAAAAGAAGGCTCTGAAATACTCAAAAAAAGATCTGGCGAAAAATATGATAATGTACCGATGATTTTAGGTGGAGACTTCAATATTAACTTTGCAGATGATAAAAATCTACCACTAATTGAATTTCTAAACGAAACACTTAATTTAAATATGTCCAATGATCGAAAACTCAGTACTACAAAATATAAAACGACGATCGATGCGGTTTTTAAGCGATACTTGGATAAATTTGAATCAAATATTTTCCTTTCTTACTTTAGTTACCATAAGCTTATTGTATCTTTTTTAGAAAAAAAATGAAATAATTGAAAGTACAAAAAGTCTAAGTATTGTTGAAATTAATGATGACAATGATGCAAACAATTAAAATAATGTTAAAAATCAAGTACATTGAAATTTAAGTAAATACAAATACTATCCACAAATAATATGATTGTATATTAATTGTTATTTCAATTGAATTGTATTTATATTTCGTCATGATCTTGTACAGCCCGTTATATATTTGAATAATAAAAAAATATATAAACATGCATTTACTTGTTGCTCAGAGTGTCAATAGATGTGAAAACCAGATTGAAGTTGATAATCTTAATTCAAACATTATTCACTTCTATCGGCAGTTTCTATAACTGCCAATTTTTTTTAAATATGTAACAGCGAAACTTTATACTTGTACACTTTTGAAGTAACTAATAAATTTAATAAAATTAATTTCTAATTTTGAATCGATTATAACCAAAGTAACATAATATAGTATGCAAAATTTTCAAAAGGGATTCAAAACAATGAAATGAACAGGAATGAAGAAAAAAGTGAGATTGAAAGTGGATGTTTGTGTAGGTGGCAGGCTGTTATCGTACATTCAAAGTTTATTTTCGGTTCGAGTATTCAACTCTGTTTACTTGCTCTGAAAGCAGTAAACTTATTTATTTATTTTTTGGTATTTAAGTTTATAATCTTACAAGGACTTGGTAAGCATAATTTCGAATTTTTTACGTAAGCAATTAGACTCAAGGTGATTCTGGCAAAGATTGAGGAATCCAATGTCAAAAATCCTTTAACTATACAGATGGCAAATAAGATGGATACCGGGAATGGGAATATGAAATACTTCCGCACTCCTACGTCTGAAAAGGAACTCTTATTACGAGCCGGGCAAAGGAAAATAACAGAAATAAATATATTTTTAGAAAATAAACAAAAGTCGTCAGCCATCCCCAAAACTAACCCGCAACTACTTTATACGGAGATAAAAAGTAAAATTCCCAGATATGATCAAATCTCTAATATGTCATTTACTAGAAATGGAAAATTACGTTTTGCTACTTCGGATCCAGTTTGTTCAGTACAAATTTTATATTTGGAGCAAATATTGAATGTTTCGATTAATACAAGTCTCATATGGGAGGGTATTACATCCCGTTTCTTATTATACGAAATCCCTACTAATGTATCCTTGGAAGAATTATCTGCGGAATTACAAAGTAGCAATAATTTTGAAATTGTAGAAATACGCAGATTTATAAAATCTGGGACAAGTCCTGAAATATATCTCCTGTTCTGATTACCATTCTTGGAACGGTATTACCAGAAAATGTTAAACTCTGGTTCATTAATCATAAAATTCAATTATTTATTGGCAGACCTAGACAATGTGCTAACTGTTTCAGTTTTTTGCATCCATCTCGTTTTTGTCAGAGTCCAGCTATATGTTGTAATTGTGGTTCTTCTCATCAAGGAACGTGCACAGTAAATGCGAGCTGCACTAACTGTAAGGGCAATCATCCGGCAAATTCTTCTCTTTGTCCTTTGTTCATTAAAGAAAAACAAATTATATATATATAGAATTGAAGTGTAGGCTCCATATAACACTAAGTGAGGCGCGACGACGTTTTCATGAATCTACTTCCGAAAATTTTGCGACAGTTCTTAAAAAAAAAACACACAAGAAAATATTAACATTCAGGAAATCATAGATATGAAATTTGATAAAATGATGACTGCTTTCCAAACAGTATTAGAAAAACAAACGGCATTTCTGATGGAAACTATAAAAAATCAATAGAAACTGTACTTTCTCATGTATGTAGCATAATAGATTCGATGACGCATTGATCTCCCCCTGGAAGAAAGAAAAGGGCTTCAGTCACATTAAATACCCCCACGGGTCCAGTTCCAGGCGGTTCTGGCAATAGGTGAATATATATATATATATATATATATATATACTCAACACTGAAATCGGATAAAAAAAAATAAAAATTCTCTCTATATATGTTCTTATTTTCTGTACATATGTTTCACTCCAGTACTTTAATAAATTATTTTTTATTTGTTCCTCAAAGAGGAGGAATCTTTTTGAAATTTTGGTGAAATATTCCTCTCTCTTTTTCCCTTTTCTAAATTCATGCATTTTTTACATTGGAACTGTAGAAGCCTAAAAAATAAAACCATTTGGTTAAACATCCCTCCCTTTTCGCAAGCAGATATTTTAATTTTACAAGAAACCTTTTATCAAATGAAGACAGTTTTAATATTCCAGGGAAATGCAGAGTTTCGAAAAATGCAGAGAGAAAAATCCAGAGTTTTCCAGTGAAAAATTATGATATCCTATTATTTAAATAAATTTTATTACTTTGTAAGAAAATATATAGAAATTTATGAGGATAACCATGTTCTAAATAATATTTAAAAATTTACTAGCTGGCCCGGCCACGCGTTGCTGTATCTTTGTTTTAATACGTAAGTTCAATATTATGATAAGTTATTCAATGCAGTCAAATTAATCTTCGCTTATAATTTTGGAGGCTTGAAATAAAGTATAAAACAACAAATTATTTTAATTTTGCATTTCATTCATCTCCTATTTGAATGTAGTATAATGCATGAATTACTATTGAAGTCGTTAAGTAACAGCATATGAAGATTTAATTTTATAAATGTGGTGAATAACGTTGAATCTTTGCAATTTTTAAAATTATTTTTATCATTTTAAAGTATAACAACAAAAAATTTTATACAACTAATCGCAAATCGGTGCATTATATTTTTCGGTAACCCGTATTTGCTAACTCAAATAGATTCAACGGTTTCCGCACACATGAGCATGTAACATCTCGTTGCCCATTCGAGAAACATGGATTTTCTAAGTCCAAGCATCAAATAAATAGTGTTTGGGTTTCAGATTCATTTACGGTCATCGCGAAAGCCAAACAAATCGCTAATTGAAGCCTTTTAATGGTATTGGAGATTCTGACTCTATCAGTGGAATACGTGGCAACATATTCCGTCGCAACAGAACCGAATTCTCGTTTAAACTTTAGATTCAAACTACTTGCTTCAAGAAGTTCCCGATAATACTTTTGATGATCAAACGTGCACCGTTGCATAATCTAGGTGGATTTAAGCTAAGCCAGCAGAATAACCAGGAAACCAATCTTCAACCGAAGATTGTTTGGTGACATTCCAAAAAGATCTAGAGAATTCAAAACTCGATTGGAAAACTTACGATTTTGTTTTCATCAACAATAGTGTCGATTGGTTTACAAGGCGTTGGACCAACTGGCAACAACCATGAGTCTGGAAGTTTATTTCATCACAATATCAACATTTTTCTGATTAAGTAACAGGATTACAGAGGCAGTAATTATCTAGATAACTATACAGTATATCCAGAAAGACACTCTCAATCAGTTCCTTTTCGTCTAAAGAACATAACATAAATCATCTGGTTATTTCTTGCATTATGTATTGGGATGAAGTTCTACTTCACCGTTTCCGATATTCAGCAGTTGATTAGGAAATATTTGCTCAGATTGATCATCTTGCAAATGTACTCGCTTGTTTATGGTCAGTCGAAAAGATTACACGTTTCGCCATAAAAACGATTGTTTTAAACAGGCGTTAATCTCGCGAGTAACAGTAGAGCTTGTAATGGCTGTTAATGTCTGTCGGAAATCTCCAGACAGTAATACAACAGCAACATCGATTATTATCTCGTTCCCATTTAAATTTTGCAAAGCTCTATGTAATACTTTGAGTGAATGTTTATGGGTCATGGTATACTTTTCCCTGATCATGATTGAATTCATTTGCAATACTGTAGCCAAGACAATCTTTTTTTTCATTGGTACACATTGCATCTTGTATTTTATGAATGTACAATGGCAGCTGATGCGGAATGTGCAGTTTTTCCACCATCTAACAAAGTTACAACAATTCCCGAAGATGCAATTTCCTATCGCAACCATATTTTCGTACGACTGCACCTGAAAGTTTAGTATAGGGAATGCAAATTCGGAGTTGGAACTCGAACGCAAAGCCATTTTACCTCATTCCAGCAATATCCAGAAACTTTACGGAAGGTTTTCAAATCCGTATCCAGATTCTCGTTCCCACCCCGAGAAGCACTCGGTGCCCACTTTCGACGCCCCTGCTCCTGTAAGTTCAGTCTCTGAAGGGGGACATTTTACTGTCGGCTGGCATTATCCGGCAAAGTTACGGGAGTTTTTAAAATCCGATTTCAGATTATTCTTGTTTCCCATCCTGAAAAACACCAGGAAAGCATTTCTCTCTCCTCAAGAATTTTAAAGCAAGCCCCTTCCACAGTTCGTGCAAAATACTTTCGTCTGGCATTATTTGACGTAGATATGAGATTATCTTGAATTGGATTGAGAATGTTCAGATCGGCATTCCGAAATACAATCAAGACCCACTTTTTACGTCTCTAAGTCGCCAAGTTAGGCTTGCACTGCTGTCCGAGAATATTTTGATCCTATGGCATTATCTAGCAAAAATACAGGAATTTCTATATTTTGATTTCTGACTCGCTTAAACCATCTCAAATTACACCAGGAATACACTTTTCCCGCGCCAAGACTTTAAGGGTGAGCTCTTGCCCCGGTTTGCGTAAAAGACGGTCATCCTGAATTATCCGGCAAATTTACTGTTATTTCTCAGATTGAATATCAGATTCGGATTATTCGTTTTGAAATACACCAGGTATCAAATTTTCACAATCCAAAGCTTTTAAGGCAAGCCCCTGCTACGGTGTGTCTACAATACGGTCGACTGGAATTATCCGGCAAAGTTATCGAAACTCTTAAAACTCAATTTCAGATTCTCATTTCACACTCTGAAATGTCCACGGAGCTGACTTTTGATGCTCCAGCGCGAGCAGGTTAATTCGCTAGAGATAATGAAATTCCGAATGCGGGACTCGAATCATATGCCCCTTTTCTCCTAATTCAGATAATATCCGGCAAGTTTAGTGGAGTTTCTGAAATGTGATTTCAAATTATTGTTTTCCGCCCCTAGATACAACTGGAGATTACTTTTGTGCCCTGAGCCGCAAGTTCAGTCCCTGGAAGGAGCATTGGGGTTGTCTGGCATTCTCTGGCAAAGGTACAGGAATTTCTAAGATTCAATTTCAAACTCTTGTTCACCATCCCGAATAACAACAGAAACGCACTTTTCCCGCGCCAAGACATTAAGAGTAAGCTCCTACCACGGTTTGCGTCCTGAATTATCCGGCAAAGTTACAGTTATTTCTCAAATTGGATATCAGATTCGGATTATCTATTTTGATGTACGCCGGAGTCCATGTTTTCACGATTCAATGCTTTTAATTTAAGCCCCTGTTATGGTATGTCTAAAATACGGTTGACCGGCTTTATCCGGCAAAGTTACGGTTATTTTTAGAAACTGACTCGAAAATTGGATTCAACACCCCGAAATACGCTAGGCACTTAATTTTCGTGCGTTTTGGTTAGCAATATCTGCTTCCGCAGACACATGAGCATCGCCACATTTTGCGATTAATCCCTTACGGGAATATTCGTAAAATCTGGCAATGTGTTTTCCGGATTCTTCACATCTCCGGCAATAAAAAAATTATGGTGTCATTAATTGAAATAAAAACAATCCTATGTGTTAAGTTGGACGAAATGACACACAGTATGGAAAATTATATTATGATCGGTTGAGTAGTCTTGGAGTCCACCGCGGACAAACACTGTGGCACGTAATTTTTATATACAGTGGACCCCAAAAGTGTTTGTACACTTGCAATTTCCTGAAAAATTTTAGACTAATAAAAATTAATATATTGTAATTGTAATTTTTTTGTGATATCTGCAACTTGTTCTTAATAGAATGACATAATTATTTTTTTTAAAAAATGATATAACTATTGTTTTTAAAAATTAATAATCAAAAAGCTATTGAAAAATTACGCCACAAAAGTCTTCGTGCACCTAACAAAAATCTCAACTTAGCATTAAGGTGTCTAGGACTCTTAAACTGCAATTTTTCAATTTTTTGAAAAAAATATATTTAAAGCTTCAACATTTCTGAGCATTTTGATATCAAAATGTTGTTGATACTGTAAAAAGTCCGAAGTTATTGAGAAATAACTAGAGAAATTTAAACAAAATCCCTATCTCTTTCGTCTCTCTCTCTCTTTAACTTCATTTTTCTCAAACAACAAATTTTAGCTTGCGCGCAGAAATTCTCAGAAACTATTTATGAGATCGATTTGAAATTTCATACACGTGTTCAAAATATGGCTCTTCATAACTTGTATTTCAATTTTCAAAAAAAAATTAATAAATTTTTTTATTTGAATTTTAATTAATTTTTTTCTTAAAATTTTAAAATTTTCATTGTAGTTGTATTTAAAAAATATTTTTTTTCTCTAAATTTTTTTAAAGTTTGTATAACTTTGAAAGTGAACCTTTTTATACCAAGTAAAGTTAATTTTGTAAATTTTGATCAATTTTGTACTTCAGAATTTTTGCGCGCTGTAAAATACTAATTTTAAAATTTTTGAAAAATTGTCCAATTTTTATTTCCTTATAAATTTTTAAAATTTTTCTGAAATTCTCCGGAAATTTGAGAACGAATATAAATATATGTGATTATCATGTCATAAAAATTTCAAATATTGTTTTCTTTATTGCTAAGTTACATTGGTTTCAAGAAGATATTTTTTTAGTGCACAGATATATTTTTAATTAAATATGGTATTTTTTCTTACTTTAGTACTTAGTAGGATATATTTTAGTGTCCACAATAACTTTTAAATGTTTTGGTATAGATTTAATCAGTTTTTTTTGTAATTTCAGCATCGGTTTTCCTCTATGCTTCCGTTTTTATTGTTTTTACTTCCCATTATGTGTTTATATGTCATGTTTTCTTTTTTTTAAAAAATCAAATTCTCCCCTAATATGTTCTACTGGGCTAAATAAAGTGATTGAGGAAGTTTTTGTGCTTACGCGTTTACTAACTTCTCTCACATCTTTAAAGATTTTATTTATATAACAATTTCGAGAGCCAAAGTGTGACTTATGCAAACAGATAGTTTCGGGTTTAGCGATCGAAAAAGATAAAAAAGAAATGAAATGAAGAGAATGAGGTTGATTAAGAGGGTGATTTTGAGAGATTAGTTTATCTAGTGGAAATATATTCGTCGGGAGAAGACTATTGAAAAGTGTTCATTAATTCGGTTCGGGACGGAACTGAAAAATAGCTAAGATTGAAGCCGCTCCTTAAAGCAATCCAGAATTAGAGAAACCTACCTTAAGAAAAGGGTATCAGGTCAGTTATTTTCATAAATTAGATATAAATGCGTAGTTTGATTGCATGCGTTATTCTCCGTGGTTTCAGTTAGTATTCCGTCGTCCATAATCAGATTCTTCTCGCACTCCACTGTAATTTGTTGATCTTAAAGTTTGAATAATATTTGTGTATTTCTCTATTAAGAAAGGTCAATAAATAAGATTGATTTATTTAACAAGTAGTCATTAATCATGAATCCAACATACCCAGATTTAGATTATACGCAAAGGGGAGTTAATAATCATAGGGGTAGCGAAAGGCTACGACAAGTTTTTTCTGAATCTTGGACAGGTATAGAGACACCAGCGGCGTACATTGAGATCAGAGCGCTCGGCGTCATTATCCTGTTAAAAAATGAAGTAGTCTTCTATATCAAAATTTCCGGCGGATAATTTAAAAATTCGCTTTCAAATATTTAAATAGAGCTGATGATTCCCAATACCATCAAAAATACCAAATTACCTAATTTTGTGGTCGATTTATACCTCCACGCAAGACCACTTCCATCTCCATGGTTTATTGATCCAATTTGATTCTTGGGATTAAGTTTCAGAAATTTCAAAATTGAGATTGGGATGACGGAAAATTAAACATTTTTGGTAAAAAAATTAGGAATTTGATCCCATGAATTTATGTGGAACAATAACTCCTCCACCTCCATGCTTCAGCATGGAGGTGAAGAAGTTCTTGCATGGGAGTGTAAATCGACTTTAAAATTAGGTAATTTGATTTTTTTATGGTATTGTGAATTATATGAGCTCTATTTAAATATTTTAAAATGAAATTTTAAATTATCCGCCGGAAATTTGGATATAAGAGACTACTTCATTTTTTAACAGGATAATGACGCCAAGCGCTCTGCTCTCAATGTACGCCGCTGGTGTCTCTATAACTGTCCAAAATTCTGAAAAAACCTTCTCAATTAGTTTATTTATCCCAGTAGAACATATTTGGTGATAATTTGATTTAAAAAAAAGAAAACATGGCATATAAACACATAATGGGAAGTAAAAACAATAATAACAGAAGCATGGAGGAAAACCGATGCAGAAATTACAAAAAAAAAACTGATTAAATCTATACCAAAACATTTAAAAGCTATTGTGGATACTAAAATATATCCTATTAAGTACTAAAATAAGAAAGAAATACCATATTTAAAGCTAAGTTGAGATTTTTGTTAGGTATACGAAGACTTTTGTAGCGTAATTTTTCAATAGCTTTTTGATTATTAATTTTTAAAAATAATAGTTATACTATTTTTAAAAAAATAATTATGTCATTCTATTAAGAACAAGTTGCAGATATCACAAAAAAATTACAATTACAATATATTGATTTTTATTAGTCGAAAACAATAAATTTTATAGAAAATCGCAAGTGTACGAACACTTTGAGGTCCACTGTATAAAGATTTGTAAGTATTCTGATTTTCTCTCTCTCTGTTGTAATCAGTAACTAAATCTTTATTTCTATGTTGGTATTTTAAAGCAATGTCTCTCTAAATTGGGATGTGGAATTGGATTGTACAATAAAAACCACTATAATTCTTAATTAATATTATACTAAACGTAGTATGTACCAAATTACTATTTGATATATCAAATAATATATAACTGCTATAGCACATACAATGAAAAACGAGATACAACGAAGCACAACCAAACAGTATGCGTCAAAGTTGAATGAACACAATAATAAATTAGAAAAGTCTAAAGACGTCTTAAGAACTAAATACATTATACATTTTAAACAAAATTAACGATTTTGATTAATTGAAGTATAAATATTTTATTAATTATATTATTTTCTTTCATATAGGTTACTAATGCAGTAGTATTTATGATGCATATAGTTAATAATGCATATTTCATATTTTCTATAACATAAAAGTTTAAAAAAATAGGAATGTAACTCCCCCAATCACACAAAAAAACGTTTAATTCTCAAATATAATGCTTATTACATTCAATTCCTTTTCCAGACAGTTATTAAAAAATTTTAAATCTCTAACCGTATTACAAAATATTATTATTATCCACAAATAATAAAGATAATATTCAGTAAAATATTGCTACTTTTTTACAATTTAATTCTTTTCATTCAAAAAATTTCAGATATAAAGTAAGAGACATAACCTTCTAAATAATTAAAAATAATAAACTATTTTAAATTTAGATTCGATTTTTACAAAGAATGGAAATAACCTTTTAATGGGAGAGACGTTGAATCTCCAATTTAAAACTGAAATGTTAACTTATTCATTCTAATTCATTATTATTTTTTTCCTTACAATACATATCCGAATATGGCTTTTCGTAGATAGCAAAACGTTTTTCTTTTTTTATTTGTTACAGTTTTAAGTTTTTAATTAAATATGAAACTTGTGAATTATAACGGCATGCATAATGTTAATAAAACTAAAATTTCGGTAGAAAACATCAAAGATATAACATCAATTATTCCTCGGAAACTAAGATTTATTTTTAAAAAATGGCGATAAATGAATCAGGTCACAAATTCATCTCAACATAGTAAATGCTTTTTGAAAAATATTTATTTTAACTTAATTTTAATTTATGTTCAAAATAAATAACTTAAAACTTAGAATTCTTTTAAAAAATATTTATAAATTTTACTTCAAAACTGCTCAAATTTTGCAATGCAAAATTTTACATTTTATTTTTAAATTTTTAAACACTTTTTAGATATTCATCGGTTTTGTTAAATTGATACTCCTCAAGATTCTTCATCATTGGTATTCCATTTACTTCGATGAGTTTTTGTTCTTTAATGAACATTCTTTTTATATATTATTTCATAAAAATACGTCAATCTGTTTTTTTTATCTTTCTCCTCACAATTTTATTTTTTATTATCATAGACATTTTTTTAAATGTCTTTATTAAATCAAATGTAGTATGTGTAGGGATTTTCTAATATTTTATAAATAAAAAATGATGAATATTTGCGACATTAAAGATTTAGCTATAATCGTAAGTAATCTTTCTTGGCTAAAAAGAAAATAAGTGTAAAATAAATTATTCTTTCAAGATATTTTCAGGAAATAAAATATAGAATATCAAGGCTTAAAAAATTATTTAAGGACAAAAAGAAAGAAAAGTTCCTTTTAACTTAAATTTAATTAATACCTTTTGTGAATGTATTTAATTATGTGCCTTTCCTTTTTTAATTATTTTTTGAAAAATTTTAACATAGTATTATATAAAGAACGAATTCAATCGAGAAAAAGAAGTAAAGACGACTCTAGAGCGTTCTATTTTTTTTTAAAAATAAGTTTATAGAATCTTTTTTATTTATATAAATTGTTTTACTTTGAAGTAATTATAATTTGATACATTTAGTTGAAGCTTTTATTACCTATTCATGTATTAGCTGTGCTGTAATTTTTTTATATTCTTAGAAAAATTAATTAAATGAATATTGAATTTACAGTCAATTAATTTAAAAACGGGGGATGTATTGAAATACAAAAGTATATTTTTTCTAATGCTCATAACGTTTTCACCAAAATTCATATTTCAGGAATAAGAGCGTAATATGAAGGTTCTTTGTGTTCGCGCGCGTATGAGTATTATGCAGCTACGTGTATTAGAATTTTGATAACAAATCATTAATTATAAAATAGCGTAGAAATAAAAAAATAATACAATTATACAGAATTTTAAATTAAATAAAAACATATTATGAATAAAAAGTTTATCGACTAGAATACCATCAACTTCATACTCTAAGAAAAATATAACGTTTCTAAAAAAGGACTAGAATTTTAGCTGTTTTATGTTGTAGAAATTCTAATATAAATTTCTTGATATATGCTGATAAGAAGCTTTGATTCCATTTATTTATAAGGTTCTAATATAAAAGTAATTAAACTCATAATAATTAGTATGTCTGCGTGCATCCAAAAATTCATTTAAATTCCCACACAAATTGGACTACAAAGCCACAAATAAGTACATTTTTCACTACACCAAGAAGAAATGCAAATAACAAAACGATATTTATTGCACAAGTATATTGTACTGGAAATAACACATAATTAAATTTTGAAGAAATTTGGGTGCATAAATCCTGAGAAATCAGTACCCAGAACAACTACCTCTGGAAGTAATAACAGCACTTATATGCCTGGGCATTGAGTCGAACAGAGATTGGATGGCATGCACATGTACAGACACCCAGGCAACTTCAAAACGATGCCACAGCTCCTCAACCTTAGTGACTGGCGTATGGTGACGAGCCAGTCGTTCCACAACCATGGACCAGACGTTTTCTATTTGCGAGAGATCTGGTGAACGTGTAGGCCAGTGCAACAGCCAAACATTTTCCATATTAAGAAGGTCCGTACAATATCGGCAACATGCTGCTGTGCATTTTTCTTTTGAAACCTAGGGGTTTTCAGGGCTCGAATAAAGGATAGAGCCATGGGTCGTAACAAACCAGAAATGTAACGTGCACTGTTCAAAGTGAAAATGCTGTCAATAAGAACAAGAAGTGACCGATATGTGTATCCAATGGTACCCATACCATCACGCCAGGTAAGGGACCATTGTATGACGATGACGAATGTATTCTGCCAATTTGTGTTCTCCACAATGTCGGATGAGACCACATTGATGCTGCAAATAGAATCTCGCTTTATTTGAAAAATTATGTCCGCCATTCGTGCGCCCAGGTTCGTAATTAATCACAAGATTGAAGACTTTCCTGTCTGTGATGCAACTTCAAGTGAAGCAGCCATGGTCTCCGAGCTGAGAGCTGTTTGAAGGCGCGTTGTCTAACAAACGACTCAATGCTGACTCAAATCGTGACGTGATTCACACGATCCCATAAGGGTGCGGGGTCGCCAAGTGGTATATATAGACCCTAGGGTCTATTTAACAACCGGTATGGGGTCTACTCCCCTGACCCAAGGGTCGAATAAGGTTATTGGGACTCGAAGGAAAACAACAGTTCTTAATACATAAATCACACATATCTAACTGCGTACGTAAAATTTAAAATATTTTATGATTGACAATATTATATTCTTTATGAAAATAATCGTAAATCAAAACAATCTGCCTTTTCATATGGGTTTCGTATGTATACCGTGACATCTGGCGGCCTTGTAGCCAGTTTACCAATTTGCACGACTCATAAATATGCCAGCCAGAAGAGCGATTGAGCAGCATCTCTTGCTGTTGATTACATCTTAATTAGGAGCCTTTAGCTGAACTTGGCAAACATGACACTACCGTTGGCTTTCTGCATTAAACGCGAAGGAATCTTCAATTCTCCGTTTTCTTTCTTCTTGTATTATTGTGGTTTAGTTCTTTTAAGTTTTTCTTTTATGCAGCAGTTACGCATCGCAACAATTGGTTTCGCCCTTTGTCTCCATCCGCAAACCTTACAGGCCTTGCATATGAGTCAGATGCATATGTGCGCTTCGTCAATTCTACACTGGATATACAAACACAAATATCTATGCATTTCATGCTATCTTTATGAACTGTGAACAGTATTCATGCTTGAAGTGTCATTATTACTACTATTATATCTACCATTAGTAATTAGTTATTGTTTCTATAAAACTATTCGTTTGAGTTTTGATATCAGTTTATATATTGTTACTTGTGAAAGAGTAGCTTTAATAATGTGGATTGATAATATACCAACAATTTAACTTATTTACAGAACTCTAATTTAAAAATGACAACTTCAGTATCTAAAAGTAATAGGTATTATTCATTGGATTACTTAAAATTTGGATTTATTTGTTCACCGAAAAATGAAACTATTCTATGTGTCTTATATGCGAAAAACTTTTGAAATGAATACATGAAACGTCAAAAATGAAGATCATCTTGAAAGGCTTCATTAGATAAAAATGAAAAATTAGAATTCAAAACTTAAAGAAAATTCACATGTCGACCAACTCTAAAGTTTATATGAAACAGTCTGAAATTGAAAATGAAGGAGATTCAGTACTTCGGACAGATTTCTTAATATAGCAAAGGGAAAACCCACAATCGTGAAAAGTATGGTACAATTAAAGATCATTGAGAATGTGATGAAAAAGACTCTACTAATGTTTTAAGTCTTTATGGTAAGTGCAAATTCTGTAAACGGCGTATTGATGACGAAATGGCCGAAGAAATAGAAAACAGAGTAGTTCCGGGCTAAAAAGTACAAGTTCTCTACAACTTGATGAATCTGTTTTAGCGTTCTGCTATTCTTATGGCGTATGTTAGATATTTCAGTAAATTAAAAGGAAAGTCATTGATAAATTTTATTTGCTAAATATCTGAAACCGATAAGTGTGACAATTTTAGATGTTCAAGAATATTTAAATAAATATGACATTCCGCTTGAAAATATATGTAATACAGATGGCGCACAGCCTATATTGAGAACATTACAAGGTTTCATGCCTCAAAGAAAAAGTGCCAGTATTCATTACTATTCATTGTGTATTTGCACTTATTTAACAACAAAATATCTGAGTTAAGAGTTATGAAACTTTACAGTTTGTATTAATCATGATAAATTAAAGCTCAACCTCTTAAATCAAGATTGTTGCAAACTTTGTGAGGAAAACAATGCGTTATTTAACCGTTACTTCGCACCAGGTTAGTTGGTTGTCTGGGGTGTGTCTTGCAACGGCTCGTCAAATTGTTGACTCCCGACAAATTTCTGAGCAAATAAGTCCTGTTCTAAACGTGAACTCCAAAACAATAAGAATATATTTTATTTAGCAGACTTCTTGGAAAATTTAATGACGTTCAAACAAAACTACAGGAAAAATATAACAATTATCAAGCTCGAACAATACTGTTAGGCTTCCAAGTAAATTAAATTATTTGATCTTTGTGCTACGTAAGGATATAATATTTTAAAATCTGCAACCTTTAAAAATAAAGAAGACTTGGAAATATACAAATCATCTTTAAAAATTGAGCGACGATTTTAAACTGCGCTTTGTTGATTTGAGCTTTATCAACATCCCTGATTGGATTATTGCGCCATTTCGGCGCAAATTGATAACGTCGACATCAACATACAAGATGAGCTTGCTGAACTATTGTCGATCTTGGAAGCAAGCAACATTAAGGGTGACAATACATAAATTTTGGACTAATAATATAAAGCAAAAATATGTGAACTTTACGAAATGAAACCAGCCATTTATGCTGGCGATTTCCAAGTTCGTATGGTTGAAGCCGGTTTCAGTCACGTTAATTCAATTTTAACTAAAAGCGAAATAGATTAAATGTGGAGCTTCAAGGGGATTTACGGTTAAATTGACTAATTTGAACCCAATATAGCGAACAACGAAACACCAGGCACTCATCTCATTAAGTAAAAATCACTTCACTTTACTTACTGTTTCTGATTTGTAAATATTTAGACTAATATATAGTTTTATTTTAATCACCTGAAAATTACAATTGTGGGGATATAGATTTCGAAAAATTATATAGGGGTGATGATCAAAAGTTTGGCGACCCCTGCATTGAGCCATGCTGGTATGCCTGTTTCAGGCTGCTAGTGGTTGGGGCGTTGTGATCCAGCACGGCGCTCCTTATTACCATCTGAACTCATCAGATTCACCGTATGATCATTAGATCTCGACTGACGCGAGCCGCAATACTGCGATACGCAACAATTCGACCTTTATGAAAGTCAGAAACGTTCTGGCATGCATTTCTGCTTCTTACACGAGGGATTACAGCAACTGTTCACCTGGCAATAACGTCGAAATGCAATTTGGGTATGAGAAATCTGCTGAACAATTTTCTCATTTTAACACATTGTAGGTGTCACTAGCGGCGACTATTTTGACTGAATGCACTGAAAAGATAACTATTTGCCTATCACAGAATCTTCTTCCTGTGGTTTAAATTTTACGCCTGTAGCATATTGCCTTCTTTGTGTAGCAATTTTTGTGGTAATTAATATAAGCGGCTATGTAATATCAGAATATCATTTGTAAAAATGTAAAATTAATGTAGACTTTAATGTTAAAAAGGAACATGAAATTTTATGGAAATTTAAAAGGAATATCGAGGAAAATTTTATAATTGTAATTATCTAACAACTGTTGGATTAGTTAAAATCTAGAACAGTTGTCTAAGTATAGATATGTACAAAACTCTCCACACAAGTCCTGCCTGAGGATCAGAAGGGTTATAAATTTATCCAATGAGAATTCGCGTAAGGTTACAAAATAAATCGATTTCAACTGAATTTATCATTATATATAAAATTTTAATATGTTATTTACTCTCTCAGCTTTTGTACAGCTTATAAAAAAGATAATTTTATCACATTGTTTTATTGAAAAAGAATCTCATGGAACACGTAAAGAAAACTGTTTAAATTCTTGCAATGCAGTAATTTTATATAATTCTATACTGTTAAATCAAAATACTTATATGTACTAGAAAAACGTATTTTAAGAGGCTGTTTCCTACCACTGTGAATATATTTAATTATGTTTTTAATGACATATCCTGAAAGTGATTGATAAAAAAAATAGACGTTTAATTTTTAGAAGACGATGGAATACAATTTCAAAATTGTTTTGTAAATATTCAGCCATGACACAAACTTTGCTCAAAATCAACAATGTTGATAACGTAACAAAACAAATCTACAAATTTTACGCATGTAGTACGGGAATGCACATCATAATTGGCAAGGAATTACTAAGTTCTCTAAGATTTACGAAACATATTAGTAATAAATAATACACTGCTGGCCCTGTAGTAGCACCGGGAAGACCAGAATAGCACAATAAATTTATTTTGTAGGTAACATGTTGACCAAGTATCAAATAATTAAATTGTTATAGACTCCTGTGAGTGTGGTTCTGCCAGATCAGTAGCCAGAGTAGCCGCCGTGTTAGAATCACCTCTGCCACACGCCCGGCATTGATTCAAATAGACTTTATATGTGTTCTTGGGGTGCATCAGATCACTGGCTTCCCGTTTAAAGTTGATCTGGTGTGGCAGCTGGAGGTGTAATATGGGTCCAATCATTGAGCAACCATAGACCACATGTTTTCTATCGGCCGAAGATCTGGAAGTGAGCCGGCCGGAAAGCAGGTAATCTGTTGACGAAGAACCTTTGGACAATGCGTGCCACGTGTTGTCACACATTATCCTGTTGAAATATAAAGCAGCCAGCCCAAGCCCTGAAAATGAAGACAACAACTGGCTCCTTACCTCAGCGATATAGCGCTGTGGCAAAGTACCGGCAATGCATTGCTAGAAATGCGAGTGATATCAATACCCGCTTACACCATAATACCCGGTGCAGGACCAGTGTGGCGGTGCGCAACACAGCTGTTCAGCATCCTCTCTCCACGGTGCCTCGGACTCGAATCCGAACATTGGGGTGTTGCAGACAGATGAGTGACTCGTCGAAACAACTTCGTTCATTCTTCTCCATCGCTTCTTTCCATCGCACCATTGGCGGCGGAGACGTCTGTGGTTCTGCGTCAGGGTGAACTCGGCAATGGACATGCTGCGGACAGACCTCTGCTGTAAATGGCGTCGAATGGTACGCACCAGACACTGAATGATGCGTTACGAACTCAATGTGCTGTACTGGTTTCGTGATGTGACTGAACGTCCGTCACTGCCGCTGTTGCCTGTCCTCGTGATGCTGAACGCACTGGTAATGCGATCGACCACGTTGATTCCGTCGTACCCTCCATTCAACGGTCACATATTCGCATTATTACAGTTGTTTGGTTTCGTCCAGCACGACTACCGATTTCCTGAAAGATAATCCTGCCAATCTCGGCGGCCACTATCCTTCTCTGTCGAACTCGGATGCCGGTAAAGCGTCGCCGTTTTCTACGAGACGCAACCGATCGTTTTGAAAAACCCACAAAGCCCTGTTCAAGCTTGAAATCGTCGAAATCAAGCCTTAAGCAATTCTTTGGTGGCGCCACAGGCGTGCGTGATAATATTAATCGCCAACTCTGAAATTCTAATCACATTTACGCATCTCACTTCCATAATAATACATGTGTAAATGTTATGTTATTTGCGTGCTCTTCAGGTGTTGCATTTACGGTGCCCAACAGTGTATTATAATAAAATATAATAAGTGTATACACGCATATATACATATACAATACTGTTAAATTAAATTGGGACAAAGGAAAAATAATTATTTTGAAAACCTTATCTTTGAAGATTACTATCTTAAATGGATTAAGTGTTTATCTATATTAGTGCAAGTATGTCCTCCTTTAGCAGAAATGATTTATTAGGATACGTTTGTGTAACTCCGCCAGATTATATATAAATATGTAATACTTTATCATCGAGATTCACACTATTTATCAATCTGTTATGTTGTCTTAAATTCATCGTAATAAAGTTCTTGAGAACTCTCATAAATTCTCATTAAATTTAGGTCTGGTGAATTACCAGACCAGATACTTGTATTTAATTTTCTAACATAAAAATCTGGGCTGATATCGAATTGCCAAGTCGTGCTGAAATGTTAAGTTCAATATTATCAGCAGATAAATTCCCTACGATGTGTTGACAATATCTCTATGTGTTGACAAAACCATCTACCTTTAAGAACCTAATTTACCAGTGCCATTTGTTGTGGCAAAACATCTACAGAAGGATGTTTTGGCCTGATAGATATGAACTTGTAACGTTTCATCTCCACTTTAATCTCGTTGCCACCAGTTTGTAGTACGCAAATAAATGTGTTTCATCACTGAAAACTACCTTCTTTCAGCCGTTAACAGCCCAAGATCGGTATTTTTTGACATATATGCTGAGATTTTTTCCATCATTTTGTAAGTCCGAAAGTGTTTTATCCTCGAGCTCGTTGCCTTATATTGCTAGACACTGCCTTAAGCACTGGTGGGTATTCCACTTCAACACTATAATCTAATAAATTCTTTCGAAGGTCTATAGTTGTCTTCAACCGTTTATTTATTTTATTAAAGTGGTATCGATTCATAGGTTAGTTTTCCTTGCACCCCATTTTCCTTTTCTTTTTAGAGATAATGTTCTAGAAGCTTGAAATGTTCTTAAAGTTCTTGAAACACTTGATTTGCCCTCACCAATTGCTGTAATATATATCTCTACAGACAAAAATGGTTGTTATATTATTATTTAGAACGTTTATCGGCGTAATATCCATCTTTGAAAAAGCAAAAGCAATACGTGTTAACGGAACGCAAAATTATATCACCCAGGTGCCGCACTAAAATACTTCTTTGGGCAACATATATAAAACAGGTCAAACAGGTTAATTACAGTCGAAGTCGACCCGTCACACAACCTATAGGCAGATATAACCGATTTGTGGCAATCGGGACGCCATTGGTAACCACATACCAACTCAGACAAGAAAAATATGTTTGTTTCAATTAATTCGAACAGTATAATATACCGAAGTTGTTTCCGGTTTAAAGCAAAATTTAAAATCCAAATCAAAACTTCATAACTTAAAATCTTTTCTTTATTACACAAGATGGTTAAAACTAAGATAATTATTTTCAAGTCTGTAGCTGCAATATTGAATGGGTTGGTACGAAACTTTAAATTGTGTTACGTAGAACACAAATGCCTCGCGAGGGTTGGCCAGGAAAATTTATGGTTGAAATTATTTTACATGGTGTACTATAAATCCTAAAACCTAATGTTAAAATTTTTAGAAAAAGAACTTTCAGTATTTTTGTGTGTATTTACGTTCTACATATGATTACCAACATGTTTTAAACGGGCCATTACGTTATCGACAGCCACTCGAAACAAATCTGAACGAGCGAAGGAAATGAGTGAAATGATACTGGATTCAAACTTCGACTTCTTTATAATGAGGCGGTTGATGCATAAGGTATTCAACAAACTTAAAAACTATCATTTGACTGAAGGATTGATAAATGAGTGTTCTGCTCTAGATACTTATAGACTAACTCTAAACTAGAATAAATAAAGTTATTTCTCCTCATCATATGTGCCGTAGAAGGTTCTGCATAGTACATTTTAGCAAATTTAAATTTTTATACGAATTTCCTTTGAGGTCTATAAAAGACACAGTTGAAGAAAATCATATTTTTGAGTACTTCCCATTAGGAGTTTTATATCTCAATTCATAATTTTCAAAGTCAGCAAAATAGGTTTCCCCTTTCTATCAATCTTATCCCCTATGTTGAATTTACTTTCGACTATATTTTTAAAAAAATATATGTATTTTCCAGTGAAGCTTATTCGTAGAGTTTACTATGATCAGACCAGGATAGATTACAATTCCAAGATAATGTGATGTACCATGTTCATCAGATGCTTCAGGCATTTCTTTGTATACAACTATCTCGGCTTCCACTTTTCAGATATCTAAATTTCCAATATTGTCGAAATGCTTTTGATAATACATTTGTTACCCTTTCTGCTTTTTTCCAAAACGTTATCAATGCTGTCTTTCTGCTTTTTTCCAATGTTTATTAAAAAAATGTTGATAATTTTTTGGAAAACATGACACATGAATAACAATTAAATTGTTACACAGCTTCATTAAACTAATCGTGCAATATATTGTGCAATTTATAGTGCTTATAGTGCAATATCACAAATAGAGAAATAATTTTATTTTCTTCCGTAACGTAAATCGTTTCGTGAATTAAGAAAATCTGTTTTATTTGATTTTCAGGAATTATCAGTCTAAAGCAATTCATCGACTGAGTTATTATGAATATGTTTAGGACGTAAAATTACATTTCATGCACAAAATTTCATTTTCATAAAAACTTTCCCATGGTTTGACCACCAACATGTGAAAATAATCACAAGAATCGATGTATATTTCAAAATATCATCAATACGTAGTTGGAAACAATTTATGTACATTATCTACACTTCAGTTATAGATTCAAGTAGAAAAATTTCGTAAGTAGTTACATGAAGTAAACGCAGTTAAAAAATTTGATCATTACTTTTTGTACATAATAGAAACGTTGCCAGGATAGATGTGCGGTGTATAAACTACTTGAAGAAGGAAGCATCTGATTAGTTTTAAAATGAAATTTGAGCGAGAAAGTTTTTAATCTGTAAAATCATGATGGCTTATTTCTTAAACACAATATCTTTTTCATACATAATGAATTCAAATAAAAATAACAACAGAAGTACCATTTAAGTTTTAGAATTTTCTCAATGACTTGAGATTTTAAGAAATAATAAGCTAATAAGCATGCAGCAAAAAAACTATGAATAAGTATTTATGTCTTGTTTTTCTATCTAAAGCATTATGCGGATTGGCATTGTTGAAAAAAACGCTGTGTTTTGGTGATGCATTCGTAATACACGATCTTATGTTCTGGGCATAATTCTATTTTTGCGTGACACTTGATAAAACATGAATTGTTATTGATCGTTTGAATGACAAATGTACTATTGATGCGGCTTTTGATAAAAACATCAGAAAACGGAAAACACGTTAAGCATGTTTTTTCTGTTAATAAAAGGAGAAATTGTTATTATCAACAATTGCAGTACGGTAATTAATGGAATGCATCTGTCACTGATATATCAAACTTAGATAGGAAATAAAAAATTCAACAGCCATGTATTTTCTGCAGTTCAAAATACTCTAAGGAAGTTGGGTGTTATTTGTATGTAATGATATATAATAGTTATATGATTTTAATGTAATTTTAGTTGCTACTCACAGTGGAATCATGTTTGTAACGTAAAATTTCTTAATCATCCTTGTGAAATTTTAAAGAATATATTAAGAAATACTTCTTTTCTCAGCTAATGAATGATACCATCAAATTTCTGGCTAAAAACTATTCCTTTTATACTTGAGAATAACCATTTAATTAACAAACAGCATTTGCTTCATAAATTAAGTCGTTGCATATGTATTTCTTACCACATTTGAATATAGTTTATTTATATTCAATTTAGTTCAAAAGATTTGAAGAGATTCTAAGGGGATATAAGATATGAATCTCCGGAAAAAATTCCTTGAATGTTGTTTCAAATTTTACAATAATGTTTTAATCGTAATTATCATTAAAAATTTAAAGACAATTTTGGGTCATAATAATCTATTAAAATGTTAATTTACAGAATTTTGTTATTCCCTGAAAAAAACAGTATTCCATATAAATTATTATTGGAGTAAAAATTTAAAAAGTAAATAACTTATACGATAGTCTAGCATTCAAGCGAATCAGTTATATACATTTTTTTTATCTGTCTTATATTTTCATTAGTTTTTGCAGGTTGAAAAACATTTTATATCAGAAGAAATCCGACTTGTACTCATACTTCTAATTAAAATTTTATCATAAAGTTTACAATAGAAGGCAAAGTAATTAAATAAATCGTATTGTTATTATTTTGAATCTACCTAAACTTGGATATTTTCGTACATGACTATAAAATCTTAATTATGTTTAGTAAATCTTATTCACGTGTGTGAAAACGACTTGTTATGAAAGAGGTAAAGTTACTGAAAGGATACTATTTGAAATACTTAAAGTTTTGTAAAAAAAACATAGAAATCTCTCTGAATATATTTATTACCTAATTCAATTTCAATTAATATTTGAAATTATTTTATAAAGTACCTTCTATTGTATTTATATTTCCCTTCAAGAAATAAATATGAATGCCACTAATATTAAAACCCAAATGTGTAAGAGTGGAATCATGCCGGTGCACTGTAACTATACGAAGACTCTGGCGACGGACCTCGTAATTTTGAACCGTGATCAATTGACGAAGACGACATCTGAGGTGGCAACGATCTCTCCTCCGATACCTTGACCACTACGCTACTGCGGCTATGTTAAATCCCAAATAATTTTTAGAATTAAATGACTACTTTTAACAAATTTTATTTTGATCATTATTATTTCAGTAATCAAAATCAATATCTGACTCCAAATGAACTAAATATTATTTTAATGTTAGTTTAAAACAAAGAACCCTTTCGTACCTTAACGAATTTATAAATATTGCAATTTACCTAAAATTTTAGGGGGAAATTTTCATTTCGAAATATTTTATCCATTAAAGTACTGCGGCTCAACTAAGATTTTTTTTTCTTGGTTTACAGAATGAAGTTAAAATTTTCCTCTGTGACTTCTTTCCTTTTTTAAAAGAACAACAAATGTTTTCAAGGAAGATTTTGAATTCTACACAATTTACATGCATTTTTATTCAATGTTTGAAAAAATGGCATTTCAATCTATCGAAAAATTAAATTTTGAATGGTCTGTAAGATCTTAAGGAGAATAAACCATGTTTGTTGAAAAATTGAATGAAGCATATAATATTTTTTTTTAAGTTTACAAATCAAATTATAGAACTAATTGGTGAAATGATAGTTTTCTTGTTTTTAATTCTGAGAATTTATTTTAAAAAACAAAATACAGAATTCTGTTGAGAACTGTAATTTGTGTAGACGGTACAGATCAATATATTTCCATAAAACTGCTCGATAATATATATGCAATAAGTATTCTAGTACAATAGCGACATACTATATTTGAATGAAATTAATAGAATAGAAGCTTAAGAGTAGCCTCTACCAATAGAAAAAAACTGATCAAATAAGAATATATATTACAACAAATAGATTTTAGAAATTGAAAATATCGCACTAAATTTAGAATTAAACGAGAATCTCTCTCTCTCTCTCTTTAGTTCAATGGAACACACACACACACATATGCTCCACTGTATATATATAAGAAAACACATCCTAAATTCGACCAAATATTTTCCATTTCTCAATAATTCCAATCAGCATCTTATTTACTGAGAAACTTTTAAAATTTAGTAAGTTCAATTCAACACTCTTTAAAAAGGTTCTTTCACAGAACTCCAAATTTTCTAATAAATACAGTCAGCTGAATTTCAACAACGAAATGCAAATCTAAAGTCGACTATTAAAAAGAGGGTTAGAAATAGTCGGTTAAAAAGGGGAAAGCTGTTACTTTAACTCGTAACAATTTTAATAAATAGATTTATTCAAAATAAACCAGAAGTGACTGCATTAACTAAATAGTCATGGCCACGAACTCGTAGCTGGCATTCAGAGTCCCGGATACAAATCTTAGTCCCACTGAAGAGCCACAGTGTAGAGATGGCTCAAAGTCATTCCGTTGGTGTGATAAGATAGTTAGGAGAGAAGGCGCCAGGTGAGAGTGAATTTACTTGGTCATAGTTCAAAATTACGAGATTGGTTGTCAAGTGCCCTTGATTTGGTTTAGATTCAGCGTTTATAAACACTCAATCAATCGCTCAAAATATAAAATTAAATCACAATGAACTGAAAATATTACTGGATTTCTAAAGTATCAAAATTTGGAATGCGAACGAATAAAATTAAAATCTACGTTTGATAAACTTTACTTTCTTTTTTTACAGACATCGGCTCATTTTGTTACATTATCAATTCAAGAAAGATATATTAGTTTATGTTCATCGGTTTTTGTGAAAACGTATATGGGTATAAATTTTAGGACCTTCCTTTGTATCTAACATTATAAATACAGGGACAAAAATTGATTTCTAAACAGAGATCAATAAAAAGGTTTGATTTTTTAAATGCTCTAAATAATAAAGTTATTTTATTTCTCTAATTATGTTTTATATAATATGTAGACAATAGTCACACTGGACACTTTGGATTTTAAGTATTTTCACAGCATCATTGATAATATTCCGAAAGTTCAAGATATCCGCAGGGAATTTGTGCATAAACTATCCCATGCCATTGATTAGTATTTGTTAAAAAAATATCTACTTTTCAAAAGTACAAATAATTTTTAATATGATTTCATCTCATAAAGGTTTCAAATTCTCATTTTAAATTTCCTTACAATGCTTCTAATGAACTCCTTCAATATTTTTTTTGTTCCATGGCATTTTATTTGCAAAAAATAAAACTATGGGAACTAAATATTTATGGCTGCTCAATCTTTTTGCTTTTATGATAGTGGTCAGTCGAAAATTCTTTTTTTCCATTCCAAATTCTTGGTGGTTCTTCAAATACACAAACCATTAAAACTATTCACTTTGTAAAGCTCTGAAAAATTGTGAGTTTAAGCATGTTTTTCATTTGCTTAAACTTAAAAATTATTTTGATGAGAATTCGCAATAACCTCTAAAATCAAAAATGTCTCATATCTGTTTCTCTCTATATATATAAATAGTTTAGTTACATATATTTACAAATATGATTCCGTATCAATCTTCATTTCTGGAATAAAGCATGAGGAAGATAAGAGATTTTGAATGCTATTGCTTACATTTTACGCAGATTTTTCTAATTCAGAATATAGGTTATAAATATTTTTACCCACGCTAAAACTATTTTTAGTGTAGTTTTTATTTTATAAGTTATTTTATTTTCATTCCCATTAATTAATTTGTGTTTTGGATAGTCCTGAATACTGTCACCGAATTACATTAATATATTTTCAAAAAGATATAATACATTTTTCTACATTTAATTTGTACCAATTTAAGGAAAAATTTCTTTTATCCAAATATTATAAAAACACACAACTCTTTTCCGTATTTTTTTAATTTTCTCTGAGAATTCTTAGAATTTTTGAAATACTTGAAAGAAAACACATATTGTGAATTCTTAGTTTCTTTCTCAGCATATGGGGTCTCACGCAGAAATTATCAATTTTCCCTTTTTATATTTCTAGAGTTCAAATATTTTGTTAAAGTATTCTTGATATGAAGAAAACATGAAAATTAAATTTTTAAATTTTTATATTAAGCTACTTTTTGATGCGCATCAAATGAACTTGCATAAGTTTCTGATGAGCGCATATCCATGTGATAGTCAAGTGCAAAAATGAGAATGTATTGTACATATCCAAAAGTCTATCGGTACACGCCTTTTTGGATCTTAAAAGCAAAATCAGAGAAAAAAAGTTAAGTGATGGAAAAAGTCAAGTGGGGTTTAAACCGGCTCACCGACGTTTAATATGAAGAATTCAAGATATTGTGGTGGCTATTAAATAATATCAATGATCTACCCACATCATGACAACTGCTGTTTAGCGCAATTTGATTTTCATCTTGAAACGAGTCCTCAACATAAATTCATGGTGCAAGTTTCAAGAGGCAGAAGCTGAATGTAACGAAATGCAATATGATCATAAACACATTCAAAACGCATTATTTACTATTTTAGCAGATTAAATGAAGGCAATTTTAAGAACTAGGTGATCCTATGTTATTGAAAATATTTACGTAGACTTAGAACGCAAATAGGTCAGTTAATATCTGTATTGTCAGTATGCAAATCTCTACATTTGTGAAATTAAAAACTCTAAGAATGAGGGTAAATATCGCTATTGCTGGCTCAATATGAGTCAGAGTAACAACATTAATGATCTTAAAACATAATATTGAACCAAGATTATAAATGTGTGTCTCTTCGAAATCGGCTGTTCCTTGATTCAAATTGTGTGAATTAAAGCATCTTGAAGAAGATCCTAAAAGGAGCTAGAATAAATAATGAAAAAGAAAATTCGTTGAATGTTTTGATAAGAGCAGAGAATAAAGAAAATGCTTCATGTGTGCTTCTGGAAAGTGCTAAAAATAAATGTCAAGTACAAATTTTTGCTTTAAGCCTGTTTTCAAAATGTTATATTTTTCAGACCTTTTTCTTAAAAACTAAGTATATAATCCTCAAATTTTCAGTGAGCGTATTTTTGGCATGTTAATACATTTTAATGAAATTGAGGTGGAATCAGATATCTAGCAAACATTTTAGATGTGAAGCTTTTAACTAAATTTTACAGAAAATAATTGGACACTTTAAAAATTCTGGTGCTAATTTTCAATAAATAAGGAAAACCATTCGTTAACACTTCGTTGATTGTACACATAATCTACTGTAAAAAGGTTAGCCATGAGAACTAAGCAGTTTCTGAGAAAACTGCTAATTTATCAATAAGTTAAGACTAAACAAGTTAAATTATTTTGAACTTAAATTTTATAGAAAATAAGTTACAAGTTACAGAAAATAAACCATATTTGAAGAATTTGGGGTAGTAACACAGAGTGTGTCTCATCCTGGGGTCCCAGGCCTAAATCCCTGATCCTAAGGGTCTTTTAAAGTCTTCAAAATCTAAAAACTTAAATCATAAAAATCTGTCAAATTTCAGGCGCGTTCAATAAAACTTGCAGTTCACCAGTATCAATAGCAGCTCTGTCTTCTGTCTTTCAAGCTGGTTCCCTGGTGAGTAATCGTCATCGCGGAAAGTTACAATTTAAATTTTATGGGTCCAACGATCAAGGGGTCAGATGCACCCTTCTAAAAATGCATCAACATCCTGTAAACAGGGTAAGTGTAAAAATTACTAAAGCAGGGCTGTACAGCCTTTATCAGCACAAAACAAGTAGCCATTCAACGAATTGCAATACACATTGATCGTGCATGCCTCGTTGGAGTTGGAAGGTATGAAATGCGGTTTGCAAATAAACAAAGAAATGGGTTAATAAAGGGTATGGCCCTCTTACAGCTATACACTGGCTTGCAGCATGATGTCATGCGCCAAATAAGGCAGATTTACCAGATCTTGTGGCAATTAGTCTATCGTTTAACTGCATATTTTCATTTCTGTATGGTTCTCGGAGGAGGTTGCGAGTTGCAATTGTCCTCCTCAGAGCCAGACATGATCCGCCAGGGTTGGTCTGGAGACCTGTGTAATCCATACGGTGGAATATCCTCACTTAATGAAATTCGTCGATGAAAGGCTCTACCTAGTCTCGTTATCGTCATTCAAATGAACTCAGGGCCATGCCCCTGGAAGACGAATTTAGGGCCCAAGACCTCATTCTTACCGCTCACACACGAATATACTGGACATAATTTCGAGCAATACGTAACTTCC
>BMAO01023644.1:0-17939 GCA_019973975.1 Trichonephila clavata
AAATTAGAGTTGATGCTCGAAAAAAAAGATTTTTCTTAACTGAAATTACTTACTAGAAGTTAATAACTGATACAAAAAATGCTAAAATGACTACTAAGAAGAAACCTAGGGACTATTGGTTGCTGAATAGTTATGATGTGATGTTTGCGGAAAATAAGAGTAAGCTCATTAAGCTGTTAAAGAAAGCGTCAGCACCATAAAACAGTGGTCTCCAACACCTTGTTTCATGATCAAAGGGTATCAGGTCACTCAAGGAGCATTAAATTATTTCCATTATATTTACTGGGGTGTATTTTTCTCGTGTTTGTGCGACTTTCATGGAAAGCACTTTATTTTATGTGAAATCATTTTATAATTATTTTTGGTGCAACTGAATTTACTCTGAAGGCATGTTTAAATACAATTAAATTATAAAATCCAAACAATTTAAAATATAAATAATCAACGTCCCACCCTCACGGCCGCCGTAAAATTATCAAACGTTGACTGGTCCGGAAGAGAAAACTGTTGGGAAAGAACTGCTTTACTGTATTACGTCACGGATTCTTTTTCCCCCAATGGGCTGCAGCATATTTTTACTATTTTTCAGACCTAGTACACTCTCCAGGGGCTGGTACCCCTTTTTAGTGCGGCATCATGTAAGCGATACCAATTGCCGCCGTTAATTTGACACCCAGTTGACGATGTGAACTTGTTCAGGAATTTAATTTGCCAAGAGGCAAAATTAATTTCATGGTTCTGGGATATGATAGAATTCTGAAAGAACTTTCAACCAAATACAAAAATGTTACACGTTATATTGAACTATACATCCCCTACGTGAAATTTGCCAGAAAAAACAGAAAATTATTTTTTATAAAAAGGTATGTAATACAAACATTGATTTTTCTTCGAATGCCAATATATTGGCACTTGTAATGAGTGAGAAATAGGATGGTTTCTATCAACTTGGAACTTCTGAAGGAATTTTAATACCAAGTATATGTGAAATCACAATTTAACAATAATTTTTTTAATGGCAGTCTCATTATTTTGTCAGAATAACATTTTGTACTTTTAGGAATGTAAGTCATTGATATAATAACCTTATCATGACCTTTTTTCATACTTTGCCTAAATAGCTTTAGGCATTCTATACAATGCCTAGGCAAAGTATGTAATTCAATCTCATATTTCATACTTTGCCTAAAACGTCCGGCATTGTATAGAATGCCTAGGCATGTATAGAATGCCGCCATTTCATACTTTGCGGTAACATATATACTCATAAATAATATAACCCATAATAATGAATAAAATAACTTAACAGAACATGAAAAATCAGTTAATATACTTCGGTTTAGTTTCATATATTTATATGATGGCACAATGTAAAAAATGTTCTAGAATTATTAAAGTGAATGGAGGAAGAACAAGTGGACTCCATACACATTTAAAAACGAAACATGATACAAATTTGTTAAAGAGGAAAGAATCTCATTGCGATGAAGGTACAAATTTAATCTCAGTTTCCAAGCGCAAGACGTCAGGGATTTTAGATTATTTCGAAAAAAAGATATTTTGGATGAAATTATAGGTGATATGACAGTAATATTTGCCCTTTTGTGATTTAAATAAATAGGATGTTCCTTTATTTTTTTTTTGTGATTCTTTACATACTGTTATAATTTATAAGTTATAAATTATTTCTTGTGGTATTTACACTCTCTAATAAAACTGGCAAGTAAAACAAAGAAACACCTGTGCTTTCTTCTTTTTTTCTAAAACCTCTAATATCGGTATTAAAACCGGTATCCCGGTATTAAGATCTAAAAAATACCGAATACCAGTATTGAACTTTTGCTCCAATATTGCAATATTTAGTCATACACAAATCTATTATCCAAAACAATTTCAAATTTTTTGTTCTCCCTAACACTTATCGCGCGCGCGGATATATTATATATATTTCCTTCTATAGTACAATGAATAAAATTTATTCCAGGAATTTACGCTAAACATTGTTAAGGGAATGTCATCTGAAAACATCTCAGAACAAAAGTTAAATGCAAGTCAATCTTATTCATTTAAATTCTATGGTTAAATGCTGTCAAATGCAATAAAATAACAATTTCCAACGAAATTCATGAAGTTTATGACTCTGATACTATCATTTCATTTTAGAACCAGACAAAGAGATTTAAACGCAACAAAGTTCGCTGACATGTCAAAAACTCGGCTTTTCTCCAAATGGTACCATTCTTATGCTGCTCATGGCATGCTTAGGTTTATGTTCGAGACAATTTAATTTTAAAGACTAGGTACTTTATAGTCCTACTGCATGAAAAAATACTTTGAACTTTTGAGAAGACAGTTATTTATCCCGGATATAAGACATTTAAGGCGATAGAAAATGTTGCAACGATTTTTGCCTTAAATGTATTTTTCAAGACATTTCTGCAAGGCAAAGTTGAACATTTTCCAACGATATACTACCATTTAGGTAATATAAATTCATTGATTATTATAAGAATTATAATTTTTGAGCTGAACAGAATTAGATAATAAAAGTTCAAAATATATATATTTATATTTTTTTATATATCTATTCAAAATGCTTGTAAGGTTATTTAAATGTTTTAATTTTTAATTTTAATATTAATGATATTGCCGATATTCATATTTCATAATAGTATTAGCTTTTACCGATCCACTTCATTGGGTATTTTACGATAATGTATAATTATGTATTTTTAAACTATTCATATCTAAGTCTTAATTTTAAGTTTTCGATTGTATTCAAACATTTTTAAAGCTCTCATCTCTTGAATTAAAAATAGTAAGACTTAAATTCTTAAAAAAGAATATATTTATCTTTTACGCACCCGTAAATCCTGTTTGGGAGTTGATTTCTAAATACCCCGTTCTTAGCGAATACCTACACAACAACAAAAAGTACACCGGCAAATTCCAAATATGTATGTCTATTACATCAAAAACGGTTTCTATAACACCTTTTTAAATTTCTCTTGGGAATCAATTTCTGTTAAATAGCGGATCTTTACTCAACAAAAGAAACATGCTTACCAAACTCCAAGTCTGAAGATTTAAAAATTCAAACACAGGAATTTTTATCTATAGCACACACTCCCTTTTGGTGTGATTTCCTCAAAGTAATTCGTTCTTAAATATTTCTGAATCAAAAAATGTCTCCAAATGCAATAACTGTTTTATTAACATGACCGGTAACAGCTTTCATTTTATTGGCTGCATATCACGACATTTGGCGACTTTCTGCGTACACAGAAAAAAAATTTCCTTAAAAAAGGGGATTTTAAAAAAAATTCACTAAAATTTTTTTTAAGTATAAGTCTTTGGATAATTTTGTAACCATGCGATCAATGGTGTGGATTTGTACAAGTCCCAAACAAGTTATAAACATTCAAATTTATACATAAGATGTGCATTATACATTTGCTTTTCATTTTGTATACTAATTATTTAAAAAATATTAGCATAGATTGTTATAGGTTTTCGGTCACACAAAAAATCAACAAACAATGAAATAAGAAGCATAACTTTTTCAAAGTAGCTTTTAAAGATAGTAATACCAATTAAATATTAATATTTAGTTACTTAATTAAAATTAGGCATTTCAAATGGCTTATTAAACTCACAAGATTTCAAAGGTACATTAAAAGCGAATTAGCAAAATAGAAAAACAATGAATCACCAATATTTTACATAATTGTTGCAAAATCATATAAATCAAAATGTGTAATATGTAACCAAGAATTTTCCCAGTCGGTTCCAGTTTATTTTTATTACTTGCATTAAATGTAGCACTCTTTGAAGCTTAAATTATTACCCTTCGCATACATGCAGCTACATTTGAAAATCATTTGTTCAAAAAAGAACTTCTAAGTGAGACACGAAAACTGTATAATCACATTTAATTTATGTCAGGAATAATCACAATAGGTTTTAATAATTGCGGCAATACTGAAAAATATAACATAAAATAAAGGAAAAAACTGACGTAATGATGAATAAAGTAAAAAAAAAGTAAGTAAATCCTATTATTTTAAACTAAAATCTAAATCTGTTTAAGCATAATTTAAAGCACTTCAAAGATAAAAAAAAAAGTATTCTCAATTTCTAAGCGGATTCTAAAAAAACGAAAAAAGCTTACTAACGATAAGAGCCTCATTTAGCCCCGAATTCGATCCTGGCACTTTCATTAAAGAAGAAAAGTAAATAATCTTAGTAAAGCACATAGTAGTCATTATGCATTTTTTCGTCTGTGATTTTTTAACAAAAGTAAAATCGCAATCACAGCTTAGCCAAAGTCCAAATCAACGACTTTAAATCGATTCACGAGGAAAAAATCGTAAGGACCCAATTAGTACTTCGAAATTAGATACGGAATTCGATAATGAAGGTGAACACTGTGAAAGAGTAGAAAAGCTACATTCGATGAAAATGACTTATATGCTTGACTAATTTATTTAAATGTTAACACGAGGCATAATTTAAAACATACTCGCCAAAAAAAGTTTTTTAGTTGTTTTTTTCCCCTAACAAATGTTCTTAGCACTCAAATATTCTTTTATGATAAAGATTTCAAATGTGGCCAGTTGCAGAGTTGAAAGTAATTAATGAAAAGTAATGAATAATTCTTAGCAAAAACAAAGCAAATATATAAGTGTAAAAATATCTATGACTATGTTACATTTCAAACTTCAGAAGCTTAATAAAAATTTTAAAAACGTTTTTATTGTTCAGAAGTAGATACTACGCATTAAGGCAGTGGAATAAAATAAAACGGATTGAAAAAAAATTTAGTTAAAAATTCTCGGTATTTATTTCAAAGTTTAAATCCGTAAATAGATATGAGATAGGACAATAAAAGTTGAAGGGCTTTTATGTTTTTTTCCATGAAAAAATTAAATGGGTGTTTTAAAAATTTATTTGTGCGTGTGTTGTCCGATTAAAAAAATTGCGTCATTAACCAAATATTTTCTTCTAAAAAACGACAACTTTTAAAATAATCTATTTTAATTTATTTCAAATGTTTTGTTAACATATGTTCTAAAACTGAAATTTAATAATAAAATATGGGGGGGGGGGAAAGGAAGGAGAACTTCATGATTTCTTTTATAAAGTACTATGTTTATAAAATTATTTTAAGAAAACATTTTGAAATGTCTAAAAGATAAATTCAACCCATTTTAATAAATGTAAGAGTTATATAAACTACATGTAAACAGTTCCAAAGTATGTGTTAGAAAATAAAAGGTATCTCTTTCGACTCACTGTTACACCTAAGTTTGTGGGCAACATTACAATAAAATGAATAATTTAATTTTACCAAGAATAGCTGAATATATTTTTATACCAAAACAATACATTCTACGAAATCGATTTCCAATAAATAACCTTAAATTAGAAACAGAAAAACCAAGAAGAAATCCTCAAAAATAAACAAAAATTTCAACTAAATCAAAGGAATTAATTTTGAAAGAATTGAAATTAAAAAACTAACAATATCATCTGGAAGGATCAACTACAAAAATAGAGCCTCTGTTCCAAATATCGAGAAATGTGATTTACAAATAGGTAGTAATAACAAAAATGCATATCAAGATATAAAGCGAAAATGAAATATTTTCGATTTATTTAGTATTTTAGATGTATGTAGTAAGCAAAATTTTAAAACTTATATCACTCTAGATCAGGAGTCAGCAATCTTTTAGTTGTGACGTTCCCAACCAATGTACCAATATGATTCAACGTGCCACATAGCATGGCATTTTTTAAACAATTCGATTCCGCGATAGTGCATACAGTGTTAGAGAACAGAGGTCAATAATATAGATTTACAGTTTTATTACATATTAATTTTTAATCATATAAAGATATTTCTTAGCATAAAAATAAACATCACTCAATATAACTATTTTTTCAACAAAAATTAAAATTTTACATATACACTCATGTCCATAAATTAAGGATAATGAAGTCCAGGCAAAGAAAGAGACAGAAGCAAAACAAATTTGACTTATTTGTAAAGTCTATTTACTAAACAAAAGGTAAGAGCAAAAAAGATGCTATATGTTTGACATAGTTAATAAAAATTGCGATTTTTACTCCCTGGAGCAAGTTTCAAAAAAGAACCTATTTACAAAAAACAGTATAACATGGTTAGTATGAGGGTTAATACGGAGTATGTCTCCCGGACAATGCAATACAGGCCTTACAACGCCTACGCATGCTGAGTATCAAATTATCAATCTGATCTTGGGGAATATTACACGACTCATCAAGCAATGCCCTCCGAAGTTCCGGTAGACAGGTGGATGGGGGTTGACGGGCTGCAATTCGTCGGCCAAGCATATCCCACACAGGCTCTATTGGATTCAAGTCCGGGGAGTATGCTGGCCAATACATACGGGTGATATCCTTCGATTGAAGGCATTCTTCTACAATGTTTGCACGGTGAGGACGGGCGTTGTCATCCATAAACAGAAATTCAGCACCCATGGCGCCCCGAAACAAACGTACATGTTGTTCCAGAATGACATCCCGATAGATGTGGCCTGTCATTGTTACAATCTGAACATGCAGGTCAGTTCTGGAACCAAGAATAATTCCTCCCCAAACGAGCCATCCTGCACCACCGTAACGGTGTCGTTCAGTGGTGTTCTCTTGGTGGTAACGGGTACCTGGCGCTCTCCATATGAAAGTCCGGCGAGAATCAGACTGCAAACTAAACCTGGACTCGTCGGAAAACATCACACAAGATCACTGTTGCGGTGTCCACAATGCATGCTCTCTACTCCAGGTTAATCGCAGGCGAAAGTGAGTTGCGGTAAGGGGAACACATCTGACAGGCCTACGAGCATATAGACCAATGTGCTCTAAGCGTCTGTACACGGTCTGCCTTGAAACTGTCGTGCCGATAGCTGACGAGATAGGTCTGATGCTGTGCTCTGTCTGTTTCTTTTGGCAGTAACTGCCAAATACCGGTCCTCATTCGGCGTTGTAACTCGGGGGCGACCTATGCTGTAACATCTACTCACATTACCATCATCTTGGAGTCGTTGCTAAAGCCTGGAGATGACACTCTGGGCGATTCCAAGTTCCTCGGATACTTCCAGCTGAGTACGTCCACATTCCAGTCGTTTGATAATTTTACCACGTAAAAAATCATCCAAATGCTTCCTTTTGCCATAACTATGCGGTTATTGCACTGAAAGGCTTTTAAAGCGCTTGTGAACAATTTTACTTCTTTGCCACCATTCCTTATATACCCCTCTCTTACACTCTCGTCATTGTGACGTACTATCCGTGCCATCTGGTGGTTTCCTGTAATTTGAAATACTTCTTCAAGATGTGTGTGATAATTCTACAGGTGAAATTTTTATTTTAAAGTTCAATTTCTCTGTGATTCTGAATTATCCTTAATTTATGGACATGAGTGTATTATATATTTTTAAACATATTTATTAAAATAAGAATAGACAACATAAAATAAAAGTATTTCCCTTCATTATAGTTAAATAAATAAAAATTTTAATGCGAACCCAGTACTTGCACCTCTTTACTTTTGTATTGCAAAATCAATGGTATAATTTGTAACTTTCACTTTGAGATGATTTTGAGCATTCAGTTTTGTCAAACACTTTCTTTGAAGACTCGAAATATTTTTCATCTGAGGAAAGAGTTTTTACTTTAATATGTAGAACCAAAAATGGAAAGCAGAGTACAGACGATTTGCTCTTTTCAAATCATTAAATCTCTCCAGCAATGGCATTCAATTATTTACAGAATAGTTGTAAAAAAAAATTATCTTTAGAGTTATATTTCAGACTTTTTGTAATTCTGTAAATATCTGTAATTCTGAAGATGTTAGTCAAATAAAATCCGTTTCAAATTCATCCACTTCCATCCACTCAAAAATTGGCAAATTTGTAGAGTCGTGCAGTGATACTTAGAATCGTACGCGTGTCACATGTGGCACGCGTGCTATAGTTTGCCGACCCCTACTCTGGATTCACAAAGGGTTAACGGGGATGAACCTCGTAACACTGAGCCATGGTCACATGAAGAGAAAAACATCTAAGCTGACATTCCATTCACCTGATGTGCTAATGATATGAGACTATGCTAAGTAAGCCATTGTTTCATTTAACGTGTAGCAGTTCTTAACATTTTTAGCTAGACTTAGGATCTAAACCTGACAAAAAAAACTATACATTTTAAACTTTCCCTTCACTATTTAAAAGATTGTCAACAAGCACGGTTACGTCAAAAGATTGCCAAAGTCCCATATATTTAAAATGTAAAACTTTATTTTATAAGACAAAAAAATATGGGGAAAAAAGAATATTTTTATTGAAAGAAGAAACACAAATTATAAAAAATTTGAACAAAAAAATATTTAAATCAAAAATGTCTCCATTTGTGTTTTAAAAATTACGAGTAAAACCTTAATTATTACTATTCATGAATAAAGAGAAAAAATTACACCCTTTACATCAAAACTTATATTCCTATCCGTTTATTAATTTTAGTGAACTTCTTAAGTTATAGTCAACAAAACAAAAAGAAATTAGCATTAGTTTTGTTTCACCTTAAAGATAAACAAAAATTAAGATAATTTATAAAAGTCCTTGATGTATATTATAAGTAAAGTTAAAGTATTTTTTAAGAATCTGTGAAATTCAGTCTCTATATCTTATATTCAAAATATCGGTGCTTACATATCCTAAAGTCGACCCATTTCTTCAATTTTAAAGACGTCGTTTAATGTCCCGATATACAGAAAAGAGTGGAGAAAAAAAACGTTCTCTCACAAGTTTCAAAATAATGATAACGATGACAACATTTGGTGATGTCTGTTGATTGGTGAAAATGCCCGCTGTATAATATGATAAATATCAAAATATCTCAGAAGGTTAATGTTTTACTTCTGTTAAAGTCAATCAAGAACTGCAGGGGAAACAATAAAAATTTCTAGATTGTAAGTGTTGATTAATTATTTATCGATTTGTTCCGTATTTTTAAATATATATTACAGTAATTCGATTTATTATCATATCGCTTGACATACATAGATTTAGAAAGCTATTTAACTGCATAGATTGGAATAAATTGATCCGTACATCTCAAGAGGAATAACTAACAGTGTTTCCCTTTTTGACATTTTTCACAACGCTGCTTAGAGAAAACGGTTTTTTTCCACAATCTTGCATTCCAATCATAACTGTACTGGGCTGTTAAATTCCAGGCTTCATTACATATAAATATTAAAGACAAACAGTAAATGTTAAACGTAATATGACTTTTAACACTTTCTTCCAACGTATTCCTTATTCAAAACACTATGAGAATTCTCACACATCAACGCAACTACTCTTTCTTTAATAACAGGTTTCCAATTGTTTTTTAAACAAAAACTAAAAGTAACTTATACCTTATTTGAAGACCATTTCATGTTGAGTAGTTTTTAAAGGGAAAACTAGTATCCAATCGTAATATTTATGGAAGGCTTGGAACTGTGTTCAATTTTCTATTCTAACATGTGTACTTATATGATACGGAGTAAAATTCAAAGTAATTAAATTTGGACACGATTTATGAAAACGTTACACATAATTATTAATAGCGTGGTTAACATAAAAATTGCTATAGCATTCAATTTGGGATATACCACCAACTAACAGTTTTCTTATTTTCCCTTAACTCTCTTGTTGTCCATAAAAAAAATTAAATAAGTCTTTGTACGAGTATAAATTTACTTATAATTTTAAAATACCTCAGAGCAGTATCTATTCATGCGTACCTTAACATCGGTCATTTAAATTCAAATAATTTCACAATGGGATGAGTGAAACTGATAATTAATAGTTAATGATAACTGATAAGTTAAATTCTTATTTCTTATTGGTTTATCAGAAACTAGCTTTATTTAAAGAAATTTTCCTATCAAACAAGTGATAAAAAGGAGTAAGGAATAATTTTTAAAAAAAGAAATGTTTTGCTTAAATATGGCTTGTATTGAGTATAGAAAATACAGATGCTCTCTATATATCAATAATATATTTCAAAATTGTTAGTTTCGTTTTTTTTTTGTACTTTTTTAAAATTTTATTTAAGAAACGTTTAATTTTTTTAAAAAAAATATCAATGTTTCAATGAGTCTCTTAGAAACCTTTTTCTATGGTGTTATACATTTACCATTGATACAATTACACACACACATTCTTTTTTCCTTGTTTTTATTTATTAATTATACTATCAGTGATTATATGATGAATATTACATAGTATTATTGTGCTATCCTGATTTATTTTTATTAGTTTGTGCATAAAAAACAGATTGTAAACAATTATTTTTCAACATGTATACTGACAATAACGAGATGAAAACTATTAATCAAAGGGCAATAAAAAATATCAAGGTTCGATTCTTCAAATGGCACCATAAATATAGTAGGAAGTGGGTTTATCTTAAATAGAATTTTGATATTAAAAAAATCCCTGTTTTATAAAGATACATGTTTCGTATTCCTAATGAAAATTTACAAATTACAGTTAAAAATGAGTCAGTAATTGTAAATTTAAGAGTATTAAAGATATTCCAATATATACTCTAATCATTAAGAAATTGTATACTTGAAAAGCATTTCAAGTAAAGCTACGGAAAGGAAGCATCTAGAAAGTTTCGAGACAAAAATAAGTAATGCTTTCACATAGTAGTTCACACCTTCACTTACACATTGGGATCTAACTTAATATAAAGCAATAACTCACATTATTAGTTTGAAATAAATATTCCTTTGTGTCTCCTTTTAATCTTATTTAAAGAATTAAATTCAGTTCTTGGAGTAAAAAATATTTTTAATAGAAAAATTTAGCCCCTATATAAAATTAAATATTAGAATTTCATAGATGTCAAGTTTTATAAGCGTAGTATTACAGGCGTTCAATGAATCAACCCTTAACATAGAGAAGTAAGTTTTTTCCCCTTTTATTATCGGTTGATCTAAAGATGTCTCCACCCCTTGAGGCTCACCATCTTTCAAAAGGACTTTTATAGACATAACAAATTGCACCTAAAATAAACTGAAACATCGAATACTTACAACTGAAGGACGAAGCCCATTTACCTTTTCAATACTCTAGAAACAAATTTGAAGCAGGAGCTATTTTGTAATATTCGTCTAAAAAACTTGAAGAAAGAACTTCTCAATGTAATCAGGAAGAGAATAGAACCAGTGTCGAAGAATATTCTGGACTTGTGTTTTATTTTTAGGACTCAAAGAAAAATTTCTTTAAGAATTTTTATTCAATATTTTATCAACTGGCCGCATCGAAAATTAATATTGCTTTATTAAAAAAATTGCGTTATACTTGCGTTAAATGAGGTTAATTTTAAGTGAATTTTTACTCTTTCGCATCTGTCATTTTATGTAGGATATATCAAATAATTGCTCTTTATGGGGTCCACTGAGAGCTTCTAGATGTTTTTTAATAGATTTTCTCTCTCTAGATAAGATCTGAAACCATATATTTCTGACTCAGATGATATCATATAAAAACACTTTGTTTATTCTTAACATTTTGAATTTATCAGTAATATTTTAACTAATTTATTTATATGTATTAATCTTAAAAACTAAACAAAAAATTTTTTGAGTTGTAACAATTTTTGGTAATTTGATAAAATTAATTAATCATACATTTTTAATTTAAATTAAAAGTGCTTAACAGGGGAAGCAATATAATCCTTCATGCTTTTCCTAAGAATATTAATCGCGTTAAAAAAATTTATAACAATCATTTTTCAATCCCTACAACTCGCCTTAGCAAAGCTTTTGATTAGGTATAATCTTGGGAAAATAGCCGAATGCGAAAAGTTCAAAAAACCTTTTTTAACTTTTATGCAGCGGTATTAAAATTTATAACAAATATTTCATATCAACTTCCAAAATTTTTAAAAAAATTTACACATTTCAATTTATGTTTTAGCTGCATATAGTACGTTTCACGAAATAAATAAAATTATACGCTTTTCATTCTCTCTATCTTATATTAACGATTAACCAAACTTTTACCAAACCTTTCAATCTGTTGCTTGTTTTTTAAAATGAATGTTACCCGAGAGCAGCTTAACAGACTTCGATCTGAGTACGAACACAGTTTCTAACAAACTGTTATTTGGAACAATGAGAATGATCGCCCTTTAAATACAATGATTAGGGTAACTGAGATGAGAAATGTTCTGTCGACCGCGGTTCAAAACTGCGAAATCCTTCGCAATTTCTCGTGTAAGGAGACGGTAATTCAAACTGAAATAAATCAAAATTTAAAAATTTGGTGTTACATTGTTTTGTTTTTGGAATTTATGACTAATATCTACTTTTGAAATTTATATGTTGTTTTCTGTGATATGGTGTCAATCCTAATTTGGAGTAAAGTTTGGCAAATACTTTCAAAAGAAATTCGATTTTATCTGAATTTTTATTAACAGTGCACTTTGAAGCTACATGAGTTCTATTGGTGACGAACTCGAAATTTTGAACTCCGATCAAGTGATAAAGACTACACCTTCGAAATGATTATGAGAGTACTCAAGTACCAATTTTTTTATCATTAACATCACCAGCCGTTGAAAAAAATTCAAAACATTAGCTCGTATTAATTATCTTTAACTGAAAAATCCAAAGTGCTTTTGAAGACACTTTTCCACATTGTAATTGCTCCTCTTTTTAAATATTCGCTCATACAGCCTCTATTTCCTAACATTGGGTGTGCATAAACTTTTCATGCTTAAATACAGGGTAATGAAGTACCACATATTTACTAAAACTAAACATACCCCTCCGATATTTAAGGAATATGTTCTGTAATATGTTCCGCGAAAACAATCGCGATACTCTATTCTTTGTACTAGAACTTTTTTGTGGTGTACAAGTACTAGACAATGACAATCTACTTTGAACAGACCCAAAGGCTTTTATACGACATCTGATTTTTGTGAGTGAAATCAACAGCTTTTCTTTTTGTACCTACAATACATCCAGAGCAACGCAAGCCCATTAAACAAATTGCATGGATCTCCAAGACGACAAAGTTTTAGCCGTTTAACTCCTTGCACAGAATGGTCTTATTGACTTTGACAAAGCTATTCCTTTAAACTGGCAATAACTAAAAACCCAGAGCACTTTTACATACATGCAGCAAAATAAATATAAATTTTAATTTCAGTATATTTTATTTCAATAACACATAAACAGAAAAAACCCCATTGTTTCACAAAGTTCAAATAAAGTGTTGAGAACTGCACTTTTAAAACGAATTAATTAAAACATTTACACATGAGAGAGCTGCAGTATTCATTTTATGAGAGATTAACAAATCTTTTGGGGAAAAAAATTGCAAATTAACTATACAGTAAAACCTATATATTTTTGTGCGAAAGAAAACCACAAAAAATATTCAAAAATTTTATATATAATTACAAGTAACCAAAAATTTAGTAGCAAATTATTTTTCTGCGGTGGGGAGGGATCACATAAAAAAAGTCGTACTTAGAAAATACGTCAATTATTTACGAAATTTATGAGAAAGTACTTCAGAAAAAACAAATAAATAATTAAAATTACTCATCAAAACATTTTAAAACATTTAGTTTCTTATTTATATACACGGAGAAGTTATCAAAATGCACATACATAATTCACTGCCACTCGTCGTAATCCAAAGTGCGCATCTTACTGTGTTGAATTAGTTCAAAATCGCTTTCGTCACTTGAAGATACGATTTCAATTGATTTTTTTGGCACAATAAAGTAAATGATAAACTTTTGCGACAACTGTTGGTCGGTTAGTTGCTTGTAAACGTCACGATAACCAGATATACGTGGTCAAAGTTCTTTTTGTGAAATTTCACATCCCTTCCAGAATTGGTATCAATTTAGAAGGAAAAAAAACGGGTTCCTCCTAATTTTTTGGAAAGATAGATTCCTCCATATATTTTATCCGCTCTCAAAGAATCTGGTTCTTCTTTTCCGTCTTCATAATCTATCAAATTATTGATAGAATCATTGTCAATGAAAGTTTCGTCTTCAATCAAGCGCGTGCTGATAGCGCGTTGAGAAAAAACAAATGAATGTGCATTGTCGAAAGACTGTTTATAACCAATGAACAGAGTGCCTTGAAATGTATATATGTGCATTGATTGAAATCATTACAGAGGAGCCAACGCCTTTTGAAATTCATATACCGCATAAAAATAAAATCGCACAAAAAAGACCACACAAAAACAAGTTTTACTGTATTACGAATTACCAATTTCTCAACTTAATATAAAAACAGTAAGATTCAAAAAAAAATATTCCTAGCAGCTGTTTACATTTTTGTCCGGTTTTTCCTAAAGCAAATAAGGAGAGTTTCATTTTTTAAAATGAAATGTCTTTTTAAGAATCCTTATTAAACACATTATCGAATAACTAACAGAGCTTTATAATTTGAGTGTTTTCATTAAGTCTAAAATTTTACGCGATTTCTTTCTTTCTTCTTTCTAATCCACATATGCATCGGAAGTATAGATTAGGCTTCTAATGTAGATGTCATTTACAAATAAATTTTTTATTACGTAATTTCTGTTGCCAATCAAATAAATCGTTCTACAGATTACACCTCAAAGTACGACGCAAAAACACAATCTCTATCTCTTCAACTATTTAAAATGTGTCTCTCTTATGACCTCAAGAATTTAACCTGGCGAATTAATCCATATTTTATGCTCTTGTTTTAATTATTTATATTTGACTAGATTACACAAATGGTATAGAAATATATTTTTAAAATTTGTTTTAAGCAATTGCGGGTTTTTGAAGTATAATTCGAGTATTCGAAATATAACACATTTTCTTCGTGTTACTATTATTCGATAAAATTATTTTTTCCAACAAATATTTTAATTTTGCAAAACTAGTATTAAAAATGCTTGATGTGTGTGAGAACACTTGTCAAACCACTATTCATTCAGTTCCTACTAATTCAAAATAAGGATCTTTTGTTAAAGAAATTTGTTTTACTAAAATGAAAAAATGATGGTTGGACATTCGAACATAAAAAAATTATTTTCTCCTTACTAGAATGAAATAATAATTAAGTGTATTCTATTATGTTGGTAATTCTAAAAGAAAAATAATAATGCAAGTCTTTTTAGGTGGAATTCATATATTTTTTTCCCGTTTAAAAATCTTTATCAATAGTAAATACTTCGAATCATTAAACTAATCCCTTTTATTTAATTCTGATTTATTCTGGAACAAACCTAAATGCATTTTCTCTTCACAAAAAAACCAGAGTAATAATTCAATTTATTCTATTACGTTAGTTACTTTAAGAAGAAAATGAATATAGCTATTTAGAGTAAGTAGATTATTTTCCCATTTAAGATGGCCTTCATTAAAAGAAAATTATTCTTTGTCATTAAATAAATTTCTTTAATTAAATAAAGGGATTATTGGATTTTATTTCATTTAAGAGAATTTAGTTCTTTTATTTAATTGAAGGAGTTCTCTTTTATTTTATATTGGTGTATACCGAAGTATATTCCAGCTCAGTGAGAAGAAATATTTTAGATATTTAAAGTGTTTTTTTTTTAAAAAAACTAGTCATTCTAAGAAATAGACATTTTTTTTTTTTTTAAATTTACTTAGTTTTGGTCCAAAAAAAAGACAAGTCATTGAAAATAATTCAATCTATATGTACAGGAGAAAGGTGATTTACTCGTCGTGAGATCTTTGAAACTAATGGACACAGATTTAAAATTTGGTAGGCATGTTCTTTTTGTATCGAGATCGCTGAGAACGGGTTTTATAGAAGTAGACTCTCAAACAGTGGTGTAACGGAAAACATTTGGCCCCTGAAAGATCAAGTTTCCGGCCCCAAGTTGGATTTTACGAAAGGGGTAGCTTGACTGCCCTTTTAAAAAGCTTAACTGCCACTTGGTGGCAGTCAAGCTTTGAGCCCCTTAGGATCCTGCCCCCACCCCTCTTGCAATGAGGAGGTGTACGTTACGCCACTGCTCTCAAGAAGACAGAGGGCCTAATAGACAAGATTATTCCCATTTTTTAATTATCAGATCTACACAAATAGAAGTTTTGCAAGCATGTTCCTTTTATTGAATAGACATCCTCAAATTTGGTGGAAACCAACTCAAAGGGGGTTGTGGGGTTACGAGAGTGTTATAGATAAAAATTCCAGTTCCGTATATTACACTTTTGGGCCTGAAATTTCGCATGCATGTTTATTTTGTTGTGTAGAGATCGCTAAGAATGAGTTTGGGGAGATCAACTCCCATGGAGGGTTATAGGATCGTTATTAAACTACAGAACCCGATATTTGAACTACAGACCCTAACTTTGGCAAACATTTTGTTGTTAGGGAACCAGGGCATGCTCGGAAGTGTAAAAGGTCAAAATTAAGACTGTTATGAGACATATATCTTTTAAATTTTCAATAGAGCTTTAGATATTTTACGTTCTTAATAAAGATAATTTAATTTATTCTGTAGAACTACAAAAATGACTTTTTAGTTCAAAAGTTTTTTTTCCTACTTAATTTAAATAATACATAGTTTTTTGAGAACTCATAATACATACTTATGCTTAGGTACCATTTTTTTAAAAAAGTATCTTTTGCTATGCAAAATATTTTTACACATATATAAAACAATACACAAAAGACAGTGAACCTATTTTTTTAATGAAAATTTAGTATAGTTTCTTTTAAAAAAATTATGAAACTTTGAAATTTGGAAAATTTTTATTTTTCTGCTTTTTTTTTTTGCAAAAAACCATTTTTAAAAATTTAGGCCTATTTTTAATAGAAAAAAAATAAGTTCACTATATGCATAGGCATCTTGTATAGAAGTACAAAAAATCTTGAATCTTATAGTGGAATCGTTTTTTTTTTTAAATGTACCTAAATGCAAAAAAACATGCTTTTGAGAGAGAGAAAAAAGTGAAAAAACTAAATAAAAAGGGGCGTGGTCATTTTTTACATTTTATTTTCATATTTTAGGGCTATTTATCAACAAAATATAAGTATTATTCATTTTTAGGTTCAGAAAAAAATATGCATTATTTTTTAGAACTAAAATTGAAAAATCGATTTTTTGAAGCATATGATGTCCTGATTCCCTTAAGATTCTCTGAAAAGGGTTATGTGAAATCGATTCTGAGAGTATGGGGTTACAGGGGCGTTAAAGATAAATATTACTTCCGTTATAGAACTCTTCTTGTCCTTGTAAAATCAAGAGACAAGACCTTAAGAGTGCTTATGAATACCATAGAAATTTTAATGCATATATAGAACTTAGATAACAATTTAAAAAACTATATATACTCCTACAACATCCTGAATACCCAGCGAAGCGGACGAGTAAAAGCTAGTACATTTAAAAAAAAAACAATAGATTATGTTTTTAAACAGAAAAATCAAATAAAGTTAAATCAAAAATTCTACTTACTAATACCAATTCAACATATTTTACTTCACTAATACTAATTACTCGACAGAAGCTGACATTTTTAATAAACATATTACAACGGCGAAAATAACACTAAGATATATTTATAAAACGTTTGCTTTAAATCCTGAGACAAAATAACTTCATCAAATGTTTCACTTAAAAGAAAAGATGACAAGATACTTCAGTATCTTGGGAAGCGAGTAATGAAAGGGGAAGTAATGAAATATTAATGAAGACCTAGAAATAGATATCTTTCTTCAGTAACCATTAATTAAGAGTACATACGAGTACTTTTGCTGGAAATTCATTAATGATTAAGTTGTGTTTCATTTTGCTTCTAGAAAAGAAGGAAGAATTGTGTTTTAATTTAACAAATGATATCATAGGTTAAAACAAATGATTTTC
>BMAO01023645.1:0-20822 GCA_019973975.1 Trichonephila clavata
TGTAAAAAAACTCATTTTGAGAAAACGACAAAAATAACATTAAACTAATCTGATTACAAAAAAACACTTACTTTCTTATTAAAATGCACCAAGATTTATAATTCTCTCCATCTTTAACTTCTAAAACAATATTTTTTTTCTTTTAAGGCTCTTAAAATTTTTCCTATGTTTCTTTGTTTTGGGTCTGCGTTATGAATCGATTCACGGATTCTGCATTTATCTAAATGTTTATATCCCCGTAAGGTAAACACCCCAGGATTTTCAATATTCATCTTATTAAAAACTTTGAGGCACCCATTTAATCCCTCATTGAAATGTATAACAGCATCATACGACCCAAATTTAATTGTTTTGAGCGAAACAAATACTTCTTTCGGAACTTTTTGCCAGACTATTCCGTTAAAACACTCATTTGCATTTTGCGTGCGTCCATGTAAGCACTTACTTAATATCTGTTTGTCGCATAGTTCTAAATATACTGGTTTAATTTTATTTAAAACATCATTTGATAAACCAGCATATTTTGTGGTACATTTTGTTCCATTTGCCACCCCCCGCTGAAAATAACACCAGCTGTCTTTCCCTATTGGGCACTGACCATGCATCGGTTTCTTATCACTTGATGCACAGTGATATAACGCAGCAATTACATTTTGCTGCATGGCATTTAAGTTACCGACATTACTTGCGTACAGCAATTCCGTAGTAATTTTGAAGTCGGTCGATAAAATTATCAGTTTAATTTGCCTTTACCAGACAGTCCTTTAGTTTTTGTTTTTAGCTTTCTTAGACGCGAGCCCACTCTCTTTTGTACATGGCCAATGCACTCAAACTTTGTCACACTGTTCATTCCATAAGTGTCTTTCACACTCATGAAAGCTTTGAGTCACCATCGGCATAATATTGCGTGTATGAAGTCTGCGGTTTTTTTTCTGAACGAAGAAATATTCGTGAGCCCCCACAATTCCATTTTTGACGAAGATCCCGTAAAGTTACACTGACATATGTGGTCGGCTTTTGACGACTCATATTCATTCGACGAGTTTCTTGGCATAGTCTGAAGTCTCTTACATGTAGGACAGTAGGACGACATAACTTCTACCTCTAACACCTTACCAGTATCAACTGATATTGCAGCAACACAACCATTCATAGATGTATAGCCTCTACGCTGCCATGTGCCATCCACAGATATGCCATATTTTACAAAATCAGATGAAAATTTTGTTTTATATCCGCAATTTCAGTAGCAGCTTTTTCATGGATTCCTCAGCTACTTCCTGAACCACTTTTAAAAAGCTTTGCTTCCTGATTTTTGAAAGCAGTTTTTGTCAGTCGAGGCAAATTTAATGTTGAGCATAATTTAAATGCACCAGCAAAAACCCTTGCCTATCTGCCGCATACCATATACTAGCCTGGTATTTATGACTGGTGCATTTACAACTTTTTTTGATGAAGCAAATGTAAAGAAAAAGTCACAGCATTTACATTTTAGTGTAAAATGAGAGCATAATCCATACATGGAATCCTCAAAAAGCTCTACTTTTCAGCAAAACATTTTGGGCAGCAAAGTTGAGAAAATGCATCCACAATAAGCTCAAGATCAATGATTCTGTTACCAAACAGAGAACCAGGCATTTCTTCTGCAGTTGACATACTCTCATTTCCCAATTTGAAGAACTAGTAGTGCATTCAGGAACAGGTGTTGAATTGCTGTTATTTTCGGAAATTTTTGTGTATTTATTTCCAAAAAATTGTCTCTTACGCTTTCTAGCAATACTTTTAAAACCATTTTCAAGCAAAAATAAAACAGAATAGAATCATTTTTTAACTTTCTACGCTGTCGATTCTTTCAGTATGAAAATCAAACATAGATGTAAACAAAGTCACTAAAACAACAAATTTGATGCCAGATTTCATACATAAAAAAGGAAAAATGTATTTCTAAATACATTTATATTTATTCTCAAATATTCTATTTTAATTTCTGACAAAAATATTTGTATATTAATTTTCATATTTCATGTCATATACCATGAAAGAGAAACGTAAGCAAACAATTTGGGCCACTTCCGGTTAGCAGAAAGGCATTTCCGGTCAGAGAAATTCATGATCAAGTAATATTAAAAAAGCTGTAACTTGGCTTCTAATTAAGCTAGAAACAAAATTTTTACAGATTTAGAAAGATAAAAGATTGAATTTTAATATTTGATCAAAAACGAAAAATCGATACTTTGACCGAAAATTGAGTTTTAAAGGTGTTCTGTCACAATACAAAAATGAAAAAAAAAATGATCGAAACTTTTAAATGTAGATGGCAAAATGATAGTGGCAGTATCATTTAAGACCAAATATAAACGAAAATATCAACTATCATCAAGCTCACAAATTACGCATTAAATTTATACTTATAGTTAATTTGTGATTAATTACTCACTTAACATTTTACTGTCTTTTTAGTACATTTTATGTTATTTAACATTGAAAATTATTAGAATATGCTACTTTACTTAGTTTTTTATACCTAAGTAAAATACTTTTGAACTTAATTTGTCGTTAGTGTGCCACCAAATATTGAAATTCTTAAGGGAAACGAGACGTTCTCGATAACGCAAAATAAACAAAATTTCTTATTTAAAGGAACATTATTTTCAAAAACAAAAACACTCAATAAATTTAAAAAAATGTGTCACACAATCTAAATACGTTTCCTAATATACTCTAACATAAAATTTTTTTAATGTGTGCAATAGTTTTAGATGTATAAGGATTTAAAAAAGTACACTTCAAAACGTGATTTCGTATACATAGTGTTGATTATATTAATGCATGTCTACCTTTCATTTTATAACATATAAAAACAAAAAACATGCTGTTTTAGTTACAGAATTGTACCTTTATTTTAACGCTCTAGTTTTTTTTTTATATTTCACTGTTTAGATTTTTTTTTTAAATTGAAACTTAACTTTTTAAAATTTTGAAAAAAAAACGGTAATTTCTTTTTTAGAAAATTGGCAGTAAAAATAAAAGTTCTAATATTTTAGGAATTTAATTAGTAGCACACATTAAATGCATTATTATACAAAATCTCATACCAAGTATCACTAAAATGTACTAGATAGATTTTTCTCCGGATGTACCTAAATACTAGAAAAACACATTTTGAGTAATATGAAGGGAAAAAAAAACTAAATAAAATGGTACAGATTACAAAAATATGCTATTTAAAACATTCCAGATTTGTATTTATCTTGTATGAATACTTCTAAAGCATCCTACTTCCTTTTATTTTGTCTTTCAGTAGTTTTGGCACATTTGCTGGCTTGTTAAACTGTCATCTCGGCTTCACAAATTATAACTTTGTCGATTTTCGAAGACCTTCACAAGTGCTTATGCCAAGATTTATTTTTAGTGCTCTTAATAAATTTGTTCCTGCATGTGCATCTTCATTAAAGCATATCACTGCGTCCATTACACAAATTTGCAATTTTTTTTGTAACATGATTCCATACAAAGTTATTGAAACTTTCTTTTGGGTTCTGGGTACGATCATTCAAACAGTTTAGTAAATATTTTTTTACAGTTAAATCTCTAAATGTATGTTTTAAGAATTATGTGTATGTTTGTAATGATGTTTTTAATCTAGACAAGAAATGGTTCTGTGAGAGAATGTTTGTAGATGTATTTTTCTTCAGATACAATAAAAAAAGACATTTGTTGTAACCGCCATAAGCTGTTGCTTATATTTTTAAACTGCAATTACTCGAGTATTAAGCTTTAATCCTATACATGTCATACATTTTTGGAATGAACATTAAATTTACTTTTTCTTAAGATAAAAATTAAAAAATTAATTTTCCGAAGGCTAAAATCGTCTTCGTTTCCTTAAAAGTGTATCTTAACAACAACAAAAAGAAAAAAAAAGGTTGAGAATCACTGACCCAAACCTTCAGGGCTATTCCATAACAAGTCTTCATGGGAAACAAAACATCCTGATAGAAGTTAAATATCACAATAAAACCTGTTATCAAATCAGTTAATATCAAACTGAGCTTTGTATTAGTTGGAAGCAGATCGTTAAAATTCAAGCCACCATTAATTCACTTGAGAAACTGGCATCAGAAAATTAAGTTATTAATATTTCCATTTGGAAATTGAATACTGAATTTACAAATATTCCGATAGGGAACCCTCAAAATTGTTCCCGTATTACTCCAGTATAAGGAAATTAAATATATTAAAAATCATTTCTGGCATTGTATTTCTCATATAAGGAACAATACACTTTATAAATATCTGAAATCGGTAAAAAATTCAAAAAAAATTCTGAATAATAATCAAAATGCAAAATTTTAATATTTAAAAAAATGGTGAAAATACATTGTTCATTCTCATAAAGAGTTGTTTTTCACCATTTACATTTAGAGTAAAAATCAATATCTTGAGTGTGAGACTAGAAATTCTCAGTTCTGTTCAAAGAGCAGCATGTATTTCTTATATATTAAGGCATTCACGAGTTTGTAAACCTAAACATCCATATTTATATCTTTGAAACATAAGTTTTTCTGAGTATTTGAAATCTACTTGATTTAACTAATGAAAAAAGAGCTTTAATACTACCAGTATGATTTGTAATTAAAGTAATATACAATTTTAAGTTACAAATTATCCATATATTTAAAAGAATGTTTTTATTAATGCTTTTTTTTTTAAATTTCAACCTCTATTTAGCTAGGGAAAAAATTACTTTAACATTAATTTCATTTTTTTCCTATATATTCTTGGAATATTTTCATTTTTTCACATATGCTCAGCATATATGCTGCTTTGAAATTATTGTCTTATCTTTAAATAAACTCAATTATACTATATCAATTATACTATACAATCCAACTATCTTGAAAAATTTGATTAAAAACAAACATTTTTCAGATTTTAATATTGACGTTTAAAGTAATTATTTTAAGGAAATACATTTATTGATTGTTGTGCTAAGAGATACATTTGAATATTCTAACAAATACCTAGTTAAATGTTTATTTCAGAAAGTAAACTTCCAGTTTATTTAAATAAGAAATTAAACCAATTCCATACTTAAGAAAAAAAAATTCATGCATAAATAAAGTTAATGCAGCGTTTCTCAAACTGTATGACACACCTTTCTAAGGGGCGTGACACCCATAAGTGTGTGTGTGGAGGGAGTCGGTATATCAAAAAGTCAAAAAAAAGAGATTTAAAATTTAATAATTTACTGAAAGAATCAAAACAAAAAAATTACATAATAAAAATTAAAATACACGTTTACCCGAATTTGTATACTTATAAATGTTTCAGTCCTTCACATTGTATGCAATAATTAATTTATACTGCTGTTTCTAAGAAAATGCATCACCATGAAGGAATTATCAGAATTTGATGACATTTAATGTACAAATGACTTGTATTAGTATTTTGAAATGACGAAATTTTCAAAGAAAAAAAATATTAAGTGTCCGGAATCAGTATTTGGTTCAGCCACCCGCACTGCAATAAGTGCTGCTATACAGCGTTGCATGGATTCAAACAGATTTTGAATCTGCTTGTTGAAGTTATTTCCATATTGCATGCATGCGCAGCAGAAATTCGTCTTTTGAAGCTGTAGGACGCGGATCATGAGCGAGACGCTGACCAACCAAATCCCACACATTCTCACTGGCCGACATATCAGGTGAATAAGCAGGCCAAGGAAAAATTGCATGCGTTCGGCCTGAACAGGTCTCTAACAGTCTTTGAAACATGTGGGCTTGCATTATCCTGCTGTAAGATAGCTCCAGCGATGCCTTGAAGGAAGGGAACGACATAGGGCTGTAGCACGTCATGGACGTATTGAGAAATGTTGTTGTTGAGATTACCCTCAATTCGTAGCAAATTGGATCATCCATGATGCGAAATTGCACCCCAAACCATATTTCCCAGTGTTAGATCACTATATAGTTCGATAATGCACTCTGGAAGGAAGAGTTCACATGCATAGCATTTAACACGAAATCGGACATCATGGTACCACAAATTGAAGCGTGATTTATCAGAAAAAGTAGCTTGGTGCCAATCAGATTGCCAGGCTGTGTGCTCATGAGCCCATTACAGACGTAATCATCGATGGTGTGCCGAGAGGGGAATTTTGTTTAAGGTCGTTCTTTACCGTAATCCATGGTGCAACAGACGTCAACAAATTGACAAAACTGACATTAGTGTACCTGTGGAAAGAGACCATCGTGCTGCCAACTTCCTGGAGGAAAGTGTACGGTAATTCACTGCTATGCGGAGCAGTTGTCGATCGTCACGTACTGATGTCACCATCCGTATTACCCTGCCAGTTTTTTAAGATGTTCGGTGCTCGTCGGTTCACTTCTTCTAAACTCACATCACTGTGTCACTGTTCTGTTGCTCTCGAAGTCTTAAAATCATCCTTCTCGAAGGCCAAAATTTCTATCCCGTTGAAACTCCGGAAGTTGTTGGAATTTCTCTTTATTTCTTCGTGGAGGCATACTTAGGTCTCACTAAAGAATCAGTACTAACAAATAAGCATTAACTATTTTCAACATACCGCTACAGCCCTCTATTTATACGCTTTCAACATCAGTTCCGAGTGCTCTGAGCAAGTCAGGGATGCGCGGTGGCTGTGAATCTTTGTTTTATTACTTAACATCATGTAATTGATTTTTGCGCCAAAGTTAATTTAATTCTGATGATTCCTTCATGGTGTTGCATTTTTTTTACAAATAACAGTGTATCAATGCTAAATTCATAATAATTTCAATAATAATTATTTACTCTCATGGGCTTATCTTGCAGAACATAATTTTTCAAAGGAAGATGGTTGCACCTGTGTCCGAAAGGTTACCCAGACGGTTGCACACAGATGTCCGTGAGAATGTCATTTGTGATGGATATAAGATAGAAAGCAACAAAGACAAGTCTATTTTTCTATTGATATTTATACTTATAGAAATGGATTAATGAAGAAATTAATGCTTAATTTAATTAAAAATCATTTTGCAACATGTTCCAACTCAAACGTTAGAATGGAAAAGTAACATAATAATTATCCTACTACTTAAACAGGTAGCTCACTAAAAATAACTATTACCTAAGTTTACTAAAATAACTATTACCTTACTAAAATAACTATTACCTAGCTATTACCTTAAATTTTGATAATTTGTACAGCTTACAATTAAGGTCGTATTGTAACTTTAGCTCCAAAGTACATTTGTACTGCATTCAGTACATAGTTATTGAATGGGTGAGGGCGCGACGAAAATTCTGATTGAAAATTGGGTCGCAAATATTGAAAGTTTGAGAAGCGCCTAATTAATGTTATTATGTAATATTAAATGCAGGCGCGCATATCGTTCATGAAAATTTCATCTATGTCTGTGACAAGATATTTTTATTAAATGAAGTAAAATACAAAATGTTTGTAATTGATAAACTAAAACAACAAAATAATTTTAATTTAATACATTTAAAATAGATAATAGTAAAAGAAATTATGACAATTTTATAAAGGAAATGTATTCTGTGTTTGTTCATGAGTACGCCTTTTTTTTAATAAAGGCTTGTTCGATGATATATGGTTGCTTTATCAAGATTTACTTACTTTCTGCAATGTAAAGTAGAAAAAAAAATCTTGAAAAATATTTTTTCCCCATACATTTATTCATCAGTAATCGATGTTTGTTTGCACTTATGCTAAAATGCTTTCTTCTCAACTAGCAATTTCGTCAAAGTCAAGTACTTCCGTCTGTAGGAAAAGAACGGAGATCAAACTGTCACTAAACGTAAAATTTACTTTTCAAAGCATGATCAAAATAATCTTCAAGATGTCAAATTCATCATTCACGAAAGATAAATTTCCTGTAGGAACAATCGGCTTTTTCCATCTTCGTCTCCACTATCTGAACTATGCCTTTTTATTTATTTTAGCAAAAATCCTGACAATGCAACTTGGAATACAGTCTATTTTCTTTCCTTAACATTCATAAATAATACACTTGATGACGTAAATTTTATATGTAGCGTACCGTGCATAATTTATGTTAAATGATTAGTTTTATTCCATATTTTTTCCTCCCCTTTTTCTTTTTAGATAACAACGTGATTATTCAATATTTTTGAATATTTATACTAAAATTAGTTATTTTATAAGTATTGATTTTTTAATAGTGGATAGATTGCGATAAAAAGGATAAAAGGAGCAATGTTTGCTTTAAATAATTGTCAACAGATAAACCTTAGAGGAATTAACCTTATACGTCAAGAAATAGACAATTAACTTATTAAAATTGGTGTATTCTGGACTTGAGTATTCTCCACAAGATTTCCAAAAATATTCCAAAATCCGACATCAACAAATTCTAAAGAAATGTAAACATTTAATTGCCCTTTTTCTGAATAAAATGTATTTTTCACTTTTAAAGAAAATTGAAATACGTGAGTATTAGGTATTCAACCATTTATTTTCCGGCTTTTTTCTTACTGAAATACGTCAGTTTGATATTATTATTTATCTTCAGCTACTTGCAATATTCTTGACAATTTAAAAATGATACATATTTTTTTATTATAAATCACACACAAACAAAATTTAATGTCTAGGCACCATTCATCATTTTATTTTTTCTATTACCTGAGTCCAATTAGTGTGTTACACACACATTCTTCACTTTACATTCTCTACAACTACGACTATCAAAAATGTTAGATCAGAAGAGTCTAAGTATTTTTTTCACCTATTTTGTACATGTGTGTGATCTACAGCATTTTCCAAAATAAATTGTTCTTGTTTCAAAGGCACAGCAGCCTAATGCTGTCAAGTACAGATCACGTGTTTTCTCGTCGAAGATGAAAATGCACTTCATCTTTGATTAAAATGGACACACAAAAGGTACTTACTTGTATAAAGTAAATGATCTGATGAAAATCAGCTCACCATAACAGGGTATTTTGTCATCATATTTTAGGCATAGTTGCTGAAATGAGTTGATTATTTGCCCTTAAGGCCAAGAGAGCTAGAAAGCTAGCTTGTGGTGGGGATTGAACCAAAGTTTTTCGACGATATTATAAAATGTATCAAAATATTAGCAGCTTTATATTGTTTAAATCTATTATTGAAACCAGTGTCTTAACAAACTGTGTAAGACTTCATTCGAATTAATCTTACAAATTCAATCGGGAGAATTCAGCTCACCTGAAGGGTTTCAAGCTGCGAACTGATTCTCCAAGGAGATAATGTATTGATTTACAAAACGAAATCCACAAAATAGTCCCGGATGAGAGACCCTCTCCCACATTCTTCAGAATAGGGAGAGAGCATAAAATGCAGCTATGAAAAAAGTACTTTACAAAAATGGCCCTTCAGCAGGTACTGGAATATTATTTATAGTAGATATAACAATGTAAATACGTAAAAAAAAGAAAGAAAAGGTGAAAAAAAGGAAAACACAGATACACAGATGCTATCTCACTAATGACAGAAAGATATTGGAAAAGAAATAAAGATCAAGGAGACACTTCTAAATGAAAATAGAATAAAACAGGCGCGAGAGAGATGCAAGATGTTAGCGAGGGAAGCTCCTTATATTTTCTTATGATATCTTTCAAAAAAGGGAAAGAAAGACAACAATCGTGTAGCAGCAAAGTGCGTAGATTCTCACATAGAAAATAGAGCCACAAGGCTCCCATGGTACCCCTTGCAATACAGGATAGGCACACCACATAAAAACATAGTCTTTAGTTCTTGCACGAGAAGACATTAGAACCGAAAGAGAAAGTGTACCCCAAGAGTACATAAGCTGCACACCCTTCTTCATTTTCTTTTTAGCCCTTGGCAAAGGAGATAATCAGTTGGAAAGGAAAATAAGCCACAAAATGAGGGAAAGGGTGACAGACCCTCCGCATATAGCAGAAGAAATGTGTGTGGGGGGAGGGGGATGTTGATATTGAAGTGGCGCTTATCCTGTAGGATAGAAAGCCGAGTAACTTTATCCACTACACCAAAATGATCACCGTGGTGCGGAGGTAGTTACTGGCTTATATAGATGGTACCACTACATACACCCCACCAGTGAGTCGGTAGAGGGCGAACGAACGATGTATTTGTTTAATCAAGCGTGTTTTGGCTGCTGCGTCATGAGTTGCGACGGCTTTTTTTTGTGCTGATTGCGTCATATGTGAGACGATTTGTTGATTGCGTCATATGTGAGACGACTTTGCTGCGCCGAGTGGGTCCGGCGACTTTGCTGCGTCGAGAGGGTTCGACGACTTTGCTGCGTCGAGAGGGTTCGACGATTTTTCTGCGTCGAGTGAGTTTTGACGACTTTGCTTGCTCTACTTGCAGGTAGATGGCACCACGACATTTCAGAACGTTGCGTCTTTCTGAGTTCAGCCAGGGTCACCAATGATGTGGCGCGCTTATCATGTAGGATAGAACCAGGTACCTTTGGATCCGAAGCCGAGTAACTTATCCACTACACCAAAATGATCACCGTGGTGCGGAGGTAGTTACTGGCTTATATAGATGGTACCGCTAGAATATTGTGCTAAAGGCAAGAGGGGAAAAGCAAAGAGCCAGAATAAAGTTCTTTCAAGCAATTTAACAAAATAATTGCAAGATCCGAAACCAGGAAAAAAAGTGAAGAATGATTTACAGTGCCTATCACGTATGGAATTTAAAACATCTAAGCAAGAAATTCACTTTCTGGGGATAATATAATCATTAAAAATATAGTTAACCAATGGGAAAAAACATCTCAATACAGTTTAACAAGATGGTGATCAGCAGTTTTCGGGTAGTGGAATACGTAATTGCCATTGTTCTCGGGAGTGTTACAAATGCAATTTGCACAGAAAAGGAGACTGTACTGTGCAAAAAACTGGAAGGTACCGTGGTAAGTTACAACCAGTAGAACTTCTGAAATCATATTTCGTGTCACAAGATTCAAGACTTATATCTTCTTGTTCGGATCGTTACTTTAATGCGCAAATGGTAAATTTTGGATTTTCGTTGATGACGGTTGTCCTATCTGCAGTTCATAAATGTTAACTATTGAAAAATTTACTATAAGAGTGATTAAAGAGAAGTATTAGAAGTATTTTTGAGCTGTAGCATCCCCAGGCAAAGCACAACCAACAGTTCCCACTGTTACTTTTCATTTCTTACTCTAAAACATCCACGTAACTATATTTACAGTGCTTCTCCTATTTTATTATTAATAATATTCTATTTTATATCAAGTACTGTTTTATTTGCAATTAAATCTAATAACTTATTGTAAAGATCATTGCATACACATTCATATATATATATATAGCATATATATATAATACACACTGGTGTGCAAAGAATTAAGGACGAGACGGTTTTTTCAATATAACTTTGTACAAAAGCATTCCAAATCAACACATTTAATACCGTAAGATCCCCAATACGTAAGGACATGAGTAATGTAAGCAACACTTACTAAAAGAGAAATCAGAGGGATAAAAAGAAGCTTTATTGAAAAAGTAGCATGGAGCGCAATGCGACTGAAGGCCGAAACATCCCTGTGATGGGTGTCCAGCAAGAAATATCCGGTCTTTAGTAGGGGATATGATCTCCCCTGACTGCTAGGCAGGTTTCACAGCGTCTGTCCATGCTGAGAATGAGGGTGTAAATGAGTTGTCGTGGCATTGCTGCCCATTCGTCTTGCAGCGCCAATCGAAGCTCCGGAATCGTTACTGGTGGTAAGGTACGAGCTGCCAAGCGTCTGCCTAGAAAATCCCATACATGCTCGATGGGATTGAGATCGGAGATCGTGCCGGCAATCCATACGTTCAATATCCTCACTGTCTAAGAGCTGTTCGGCAGCTACTGTGCGATGACAGGGTGCATTGTCGTCCATGAAAAGGAACTGCGGACCCATAGCGCCTCTAAAAAGACGCACATATGGAAGAAGAATCTCGTTACAATAACGGGTCCAGTTGACTGAACTTGTGTTGAAGATGTGAAGGTCTGTACGACTACCAAGCATGATGCCTCCCAAACGAGAACACCTCCACCTCCATACATGTCCCTTTCAATGATGTTCGAGGATGATTGCGGCTTCCCCGCTCTCTCCAGATGAGTATGCGATGAGAATCGCTACTCAGACTGAATCTGCTCTCATCTGTAAAGAGTACTCGTCCCCATTCATTGTCTCTCCAATTCCGGTATTCCCGGCACCACAGAGAACGCCTTCTCCGATGGGCAGGCGTTAGAGGTACACACCGTACAGGGCATCGTGCAAACAGACCACCACCGTGCAGTTTTCTGGCCACGGTGAAACGCGATATCGTCGTCCAGTCGCCTGTGTCGTGTGTCTAGCGATTTCTCCCGCTGTCTGCCGCCTGTTTCTTCTGGCCTGTAAGGCAATATACCGGTCATCTGCGGGTGTGGTTCCTCGTGGACGACCACTACTGAACCCCGGGATAGCTGTTCCTGTAATTTGAAATTGTCTCCAAAGTCGTGAAACGATGCTGTGAGCAATTCCTGAATGATGTCAATTCCAGATGTCGTCTAACAGATTGATTATTCGCCATTTCTCTCTGAGGCAGGAACTCGGTGTGATTTTAACTGCTATACGGTGTGCAATCTCTTTGCCAGAAATACTAATCTTACACCGACAACATGCTTTACTACTCAGACACTCCCCCATTACGTCTACCTGCATATCTGCGCATGTGCTACCGTACATCACCTCACTTAATCTCCTGATTGGTCTTTCTGACCGCTCTGCTCTTCGTTCAGCTGATATGCTAATTTTTTCGACTTCGTCCTTAATTTTTGCACACCAGTGTATATATATGTATATATATATATATACAAAGAGAAAAAGAAGGTAGAGTTAAATAAGCAATTTTCTCATAAAAAATATTTGTTTATAATACAATATTTTACCTATAAACAGTAAAAGCTCAATTATTTTTACTGGATTATTTTACGTTCGAGAAACATTTCAGATTTTATTCAAAATTTGAAATTATGTTCTTTGTTCAAAATTCATGAAAACCATTTCAATTCAATTAAATATTCATTTCCTTCCTTTGCCCATCTTTAAAAATGAATAAGCAGTTTTTCATATTTAACTACTTTTTTCATAATTTTTAGAAACTGGATGAGATATACCATTAAATATCTGTTTAATGATATTGATAAAAGGAACGTTCAATTTTTATCATACCTTTCGATCGTAAAAGAGAAGAAAGTATATTAAACTCGAAGGAGAAAATTTAATTAAAAACGTATCTCTTCTTTTTCGGGTTAAGTGACCACTAAGTCTCAACGCTTAATCAATTTCTTCCCCTTGATTAAAAAATAAAGTAAAAATATTCACGTTGAAAAATAAATGTGAAGTTTCATTTTCTGGTGGGGTATATTCCAAGCATTTTACCAACTTTTAAGCGAAAGAACAAAAACCTATTCATTATTCCCATAAATTTTTATTTTATTTTTATTGCTCTTAAATTATACATTTATGGACTCGTGTGAATGATAATGGACTCTACTGTTAAAGGTGACTAAACGATAGAGCGTCATTATATATATATATATAATTGAAATTATTATGTTCGAGTCTTTAACTCAACATTTCATATTTTTTTAGAATATTTCATGAACCTAAGTAATACTTCCTATTTTTTTTTCTTCTTTTTCTATTGCAATAATCTTGTATGAATGAAAATTTCTTTTCCTTGTTTTTTCTTTTAACGTTAAATATTATGATAGTTAGGAGAAAATAAAAAATGTTTGTACACACAAATTTCAGTCTTAAATTTTAAATATTTTTATCAAATTGCTTACAATATATATATATATATTATATATTTTATATATATATGTATAAGGTTATCTGTACATAAGCTTTTTACCAGAAAATTTAAGAATTTTGACTTATGACTTAGTTAATGAAAATGTTCCTACTGTATTCTTTAGTAACTTTGCTTCATCATTTCGAGCGTATTTATCCACAGCATTGCTGATTACGAGCAAACATTTATGATTATAGTTTCTTATTGATTGCGGCTATTTCTAACAAAAGAATGCATTCTGAAGCCAGGTTAGAATTATCTCTAAGTTGATTGCAACATTCAGAATTTCAATTACTTAAATGACAGCGCATCGATCACTTATTCTTAATCGAATTGAATATTTGTCGAAAGTTATGTTAATTAAAACTATGAGAACTAAAAACATTTATTTCATTACCTCGGCCTAATATTCTAGGGTTAATATAAACGGTTACTGCAAACAACGGGATCTGGCCTTGGAGAATATTTTCTCTCGAAAAAGGCAAAATCAGAAAGTCTAATATTATGTTGAGGGTGTTTGGGATGATATTTTTATTTTTTTGCGACAGCAAAACGAGTAACTAAAATCAAAATTTCTAAGGGTTGCTTAACAAAATCTTGTCTTTGATCTTTTTAACAGTCCGAAGAATAGCTTTAATTGTCAAATATATAGGAAGTAAATCAAATGCGCGTAAGGAAAATCTTGCAATGATTATGATGAGTGATTTAGAGTGCCAGTTTTTTCTTCAGGTGTATCACGGAATGGTTATAGAGCAAGATATTCCATTGTACAAAATTACAAAACAAGCACCTTTTCCTTTTAAATTTGCTACAACTAAATAGAATGTAATTTATCTTGGTACTTTCATCAAATTTAAAACAATATTCAACTTATTAAATAAATAAAATACATGGTATGGCCAATTGATGTCTACGTTGATTTAACACTAACACATAAATGATTTAAATTACTCTTAAACGGCCATCGGTGTCGTTTCAATATCGTGATGTGAAGTATACAACATAATTCTAATAACTAAATAACTTCAGGACAACTGTGCAGTAGGGTTGTTTCCAGTTGTTTTTTAATATTATTTCATGTAAATGTCATATATTATTACCCTTTTTTCATAAAAAAAAACTCGTTTGCGTAATGTTTTGCAAAGTTTGTTGAACCACTGCTTTGTCGCAAAACATTTCGAATAGAAAACCCACCAGGAACATTATTATAATATGTACATTCTGCACTAACTTTAGTGACATTTACACTGATTGCAATAAAAAATTTGCACACCAAGAAATAACTGCGGGATCGTAACGAAACTTGGCAGGGTGGTAGGTACATGTCAGGCAGATATACAGATGATTAGAAATTCAGCGTGGTAACGCTTTGCGTAATGCCACTAAAGAGCACTGAACTTGGTTCTCCTTGGAGTATAAAACATGTAAGTAGAGCTTGTATGAGTGTACTTATGATTTTATAAAGGAAACATTAAGGTTGACATGCTGTTACGCCACTATTGAAGGCAATATAAGACGGTATCCAGAGTTCGAGAGGGGAAAAATCATCGGGATAGTAGAACCTGCATGGTCAGCTCGGCGAATAGCTAGCTATCTAAACCGTTGTGAGGATTAGGGTCCAGGAGTTAGACGAAACGCCATTTTCATGGCGACCAGGTTCAGGATGCTCTCGGCAGACCAGTCGTGATAAAGACCATCACATCTACGACATGCAAGTGTAGAGTTTATTGCCTCATTGGCCTCTATCCAAACACAGGCAACATCTTCACAGCGGGCCCCTGTGTCTGCCTGAACCATCGCAAGGCACTTGGCTAAAATACATCTGGTATCGTGGCAATTATTACAATTTCAGCCAATGACACCCACCCACCGACGCTTTTGTTTGGAGCGGTTTCGAACACGACAAGATTGTACTGCAAGGGAATTGAACCAAGTTGTTGTCAGTGACGAATCTTGATAAAATTTGAGCAGTAAAGATAAAAGGGTTTGTGTGTGGTGGGTCCGTGGTGAAAGCCCTATAACCTACCTTCGCTTTACAAAACTCCAGCAGCTAATGTGGTGGTATGGAGTGTCATAGATAAAAATACACGGTCACCCCTAACATTGATCTATGGTATAATGACAGTCCAGTGGTACGTCCATGACATCCTTCAGCTACATATGTTTCTATTCATGGCAATGCTCTCAGGAACAGTTTTTAAACAGGATAATGATGTGTCAAACACAGCAAGAATGTCACAATACTGCCTCCACCGCATAACTACCGTTCTCTGACCTACTCGATCCCAAATTCTGTCACCAATCGAGAATTTCTGTGATCATTTGGAATGGCAACATGAGCAGCCTGGTCAAACTAGAGACGCGTTTATGGCAACTGTGGAACGAGATTTCTCAAGACATCATTTGGAACTTGTATTTTTCAAAGCCTACTCGTATCTCATCGTGTATTCGCGCTAGAGAGGTCCAACAGAGTACAAAAACTTCCGTTCATTTGTACTTTTTTCTTCAATAAATGATCCTTTTTTATTTCCTAATCTTTCACTGATATAGTAGTACTTACAGATGTTAAACTTCATTTCATTCCACCGACTTTTACTTGGGGTTCAAATTTTTATGGAAATGAATGTATATCAAGAATTATTGGAATATTAATAATTTTATATATATTTTTCTTTAGATTATTTGCTGTCACTTTCACTCAATCTTATGTCTTCATTGGAATCTAAATTAGAACAAGACAGCTAGCTCACCATGATCCGATTCATTCTCCGAAATCTCTTACAACATATTATCAATTCTATCAAGGCTTCATCGTTTCAGGGTGTCTGCTCTGCATAAGGTGCGAAAATGGAATTGAACTTTTTTATGAGCCGATAAACAGGTAACAAACTTCACAGGTCCCAGTGTCAAATTGTCATAGATGAACTTTCTAGTTTTATAAATTCAAAGTATTTTCCAGAACAAAATATGGAATACCAAATGATGGAAAAAGTGTATTATTAAGCCATTGTTATAAAGAAAGGATGCAAATCTTAATATGAATAATATATTCAAGGATATAAGAGAAATTTCGTTTCTACAACCGTTAAATTAAATTAGATAGTTGTAGCTGGTTTTATGCATAAACTTCAGGTTGACTAAATAATTTATTTTTGTCAAAGATTTTTATTTATAATTTCAAGCAAATAAGTTTACTCATCGGAACTTTTCCTATACGAATTAGTATGTATTTTTTATCAGTAACGGGTAAGCAAGAAATAATAAAATATCGCATTAAATACATCTTCAACAATACATATTGTTTCATTCATCACCCGAATGTTTATCCTTGACATATTGCAAAATTCTTTTTAAAGGGATTTGTAAAAAAATATTTATATAAAATAAAATAGACCTTCTTAATGTTCATTTGATTTAGCATCCACTTAATTAGAACAAATTGGAATTTAGATAAGATGAATGGATACACACATTTTATACACAAAGAATAGTACATAGCAAAAAAAGAAACGAGTCTTACAGTAGTCGCATATGATGTGTAACATCTGACTTGTTATCATGATAAATACGCAATAGTGACTTTAATCCTAAAGAAATGAATCGGTTATGACTAAAAAAATTTTCTATCGAATTATTATATTTTTGATGAAAATTTTATGTAATTAACACAAGGAGTAATGCAGTTGTTTTATCAATTTTTTTTGTTATTGTTCAATTTGGGGAAGAGCGGAGACAATAGAGTTATGAAAACTAAAGTATGACACATATACTTGTAATTTCAAAGTATTTAAAAATTATTGAAAAATAGCGTCAATAACAGTACTACTGTTAGTTGTCAAAACATTTCGATCGTGTTCATTTCGAGCTTGAGTTCATCTTTCAGAAAATCTATGAGCGGCTCAACTTCAGGCAAACTGAAGTTAACGTTAAAATCACCACTAAAATCATGGGAAGCGAGTGATAGAGAGTTTTTTTTAAAAAAAGAGCAGACCACCTTCATTTTACGGTAAAAGTAGAAAATGCAGGAAAACTTTATTTTTTTTACTGTTTTTATCGGAGAAATGTATGCGACCACCAAAATGACAAGACTTGCTGGTATGTGCGGTAAGCGGTCGTCTTAATTGCTACTACAGTTGGACCCCGAGACGAGGCTAGCGAAGAGACACCCCCAAGACGTAATTGGGCAAATAAACAGCACGCTGCTTTCCCCGACTTCCTGTTACGCATTTCCGTCCCTTTTCATGAAATCACTCCAACAAATATCCAGCAACCGAGGGTAAAGATGTTACACATAAAAAAATTCTACATACTTAAATTGCAAAGCGAATAACATATGCCATCTAAGTAAGTTCTCTTCAAACTCTTATTGAAATTTCAAAGTTTGTAACAAAAATCATTGAACCCTCTAAAAAAAGAAGAACAACGAAAAATGGAAGAAAACCATTTGAGATAGCCATCAGAACGTTGTCAAAATCACACATGTAATTCAACGTGTAAAACGTTCAAACACATTTAATGTTTCTCTTTCACACTTCTTTCTTTGTATATCTTTGTAAGGGCAAATTGCTATTCTAAATGATATACAATTCCGTACATATGCTGATTCAACCTCAGTAATTTATACTGCGATCTTTTATGATCGAAGATGGTATTGTTTCGAGGGATACTTTTAATCCAGATACTTTTAATCCATACCACAAAACGTTAAGTGTCATCCTCCAGAGTGAATCTGCACTCTATGACGTAATATATAATAATAATAATAATAATAATATATATATATATATATGTATATATATAATGTCATCGATTTCTTGTAAATAATTCGGCGGCATTTTCAAATCTCTCTCTCTTTCAAAACAAATGCTGAAAAAGAGCATGACATTGCTGGAACAATGAAAATAGAAAATTTTTTAATTATGATTTCTGCTCTGATCCATATTAAATAATTGTATATAACATCGATTTGCAAATAAAATGTTTTCCTCAAGTTTTAAACTAGAATATATGTCTTGTTTTACATACGTTTTATCAATTGAAATATTTCTTAATTTTGTTGTGGTTGGAAAACTCTGTGCTAACCGATTTTTTCAACTATGTAGAATTCTAATGAAAGTCATTCTTTACAAAAAGAATATCAAAAGTGATTAGTAATAAACTCATACAAAACAATTATCAATTCTGTTTATAAAATAGTTATTTGCACTCCATATGGCAAGTCCTACTTACTCAATTAAAGACACACTTTCCATGTTATATTCTTATTAATTTATTTCAATAAGAAATTGATATTACTACAGTGCGTCTGCTCTATTTTCAATGTTACCCCACTAGTTTTTTATAAAACGGCAAAAAGATTTTAGTTATATAAAAGAGTGGGAGTTTAAGCATAGTTAAAAGTAGCAAATGACGTTACAGAAAAATCTGCTTTAAAACATAGCTGTTGAAAAATATTTAATGTTACCATTCTTATCTTGAACCAGTACGAGATATATGAAAAAAAAAGTTTAGCGCATGAAGCTGTTCAGAGTCATCTATTTATCACAAAAGAAACATTGTACGCAAAAAGTGATACAAATGAAAAGCTCAAAGCACACATGTGTTTTCATTGCTTTGAAAAAGCTGAACAAATCGGAAACAAAACGCATTTATTTGTTCATGCTCAAAAAGAGTCCTTCAGCAACGATACACACCTGTACATTTGTTTATATTTCCCGCTGCACTTTCTTCAACATGGCACGTGGCACGCAGACACAAGCATCCGTAAATCGGTTTCGAGGCATCTGCTGTTTTGATTGAAATGTTCAATACACTCTTTTTTGTATTGGCAAAGATAAACAACTAATGGGCTAAGGTCAGGAAAGGGCCATGGCAGTCATTCAACACACCAACTGTACCTTATGACAAGATGCTAGAATGTGTCTGGAATGTACTGTGTGGTAGATGATACCTTGTAAAGCTGGGATCAGCCATAATGGAAATCTACCCCCCCCCATTTAGAGAACATTCAACGGTCAATCTTATGGAAAATCGGATAATCCGTCCTTCAGCAGTGACAAATATCTTAACCACGTTTACGTGCTCTCGCAAAATACCGTTCTTGCAAGTCTGTTTTTGAACATCCTGGACCAGACATTTATCGGATAGCTAACTTGATTTAGAACTTCGACAGCACATTTAGAATTATTTAGCAATGTATATCCTGTTCATTGTACATAGTATTGCGTGCAATTCCTACCCCATCCGTCCTCATGATGTCATCTAGATACATTGCCTCTACCTCATGTGGGTCATAATGTAGTTGCGCCAAACACATATTCCTGAGTTTGCCTTTTTTTCCTCTTTTCTTCCGCTTTATTTAGTGTTCCAATTTCGGCAGTTACGAACAAATAAATATTCATTTTACGCCCTCTAATTTTAATATTACTTGACGGAAGATATCTTCTTGTACCAAATCGATTAAGCTAAAAAATTTTGCGGTTAACTTTTTTCGTATATCTTATACTGTTTTTCAGTTAAGAACGTCAACTCCAATTTTCCCGGTGACACTGTAAGCAGTTTTTTTAACGTAGCGCATGACAACTTTACTGTACCTATATATTTTTCTATGAATTTAGCTCTTTCTATTCATAAATTTCTGCGGTTAAAACGGACTTTTAGCGTGCATAATGTATACATTTAATCCACGCAGTAATTTTAAATATTTTCCACATTTTATATTCAAATAAACATAATATACAGTTAATTTCGATGTCCTTCATATGCTTTGTTAACATTAAATCTTTTCAGTAACTTTTTAAGGCAATCAAGGGTAGTTTTGAAAATCCATTAATAAATAGTCTCTGTAATTCCTCATACAATTAAGTTGCTTTATTCAAGCTAAATAATCGATTCGACAGTGAAAAGAGATCATTCGATTGTTTGCATTAATTCTTCTCATAATACTTAATATA